>RJWM01001045.1:0-50429 GCA_004363535.1 Dasyprocta punctata | reverse complement strand
TGACTCTGGGAGGACGGGAGGGAGAAGGCAGAAGGAAAATATTACCCATAAGCCCTCGAGCAGCGAATGCATATATGGCCATTGCTTTTGTGTTCGCTTGCTCTTTGTAATTAATGTTCCCAGGGGATAATTATCTGGCTAATTGCTCTGGGACAAACAAAGCCTCAGTCTACACTGAGGCAGGAAACCAGCGGCAATGTGTGCACAGACAGGGAGGAGTGACTTCTAGAGGTCAGCTCATCTCATTCCTTCCTTTCTTCAACCACTCAACAAACACGTCCTCAGGAATTTGCCAGCATATAAGAAACAGGAACGTTTTACCCAGAGATGAGTTTTATTTGGCCAGCATGCCATTTTTAAAAATTAGGAAATTTCAAATTAAAATCCAGATTCTCTACAAAAATTAGCACCAAGCACATTCTGCCCACATTTTTGTATGGCTGTAACAAGCCAGAACTAAGTCAATAGGACCAGACTTTAACTCTCTTATACCCACTGTTCCCTGTGACCTTACAGTGGCCCACTTCTGTCATCTACTGTATGTCTCCTGGGCACCTTGAACTTCACTGCCCTGGACTGTGACCTTTGGAAGGAAGACTTTGCTTATTCACCTGCGGGTGCCCCATGGGGCTTCTCACAGTGCCTGGTGCACTCAAAGCTATGCTCTTACGTGGGCGAGACACAAGCTTCAGCTAGATATAGCTACAGTGACAATTTGACTTCTATAGTGGCAGGCAGGGTCACCATCTGCCAGCAAGAAGGGGGTGGAGATAGCGCCAAGGGAAAAATCCAGTCTCATTCCCAGAGCAAAGCCTGGGGTGGGGGTGTCAAGGCCAAGAATGCTGCCTGGACAATTTCAGATGACAGCTTGGGCGTGCCTGGAGACAGCACAGGGTGGATGGATGCGCTGTGCCTTAGGACACGTTTAAAGTCACAGGGACTGAGCACAAAATGCCTGTGGCACTGTCAGCACCCCAGGGACTAAACCTCAGACTGATGGGAGGGAGGACACTGGAACCATCACAGCTAGCTCAGAAAAGCGGAGACAGTGCAGTTGGAGGAGCTAAACAAATACTAGCTGTCCCCCACCCTAGTGTTTGTGTTACTTTAGATTTCCAGCTGCGCTCTCCCTCCTTGTTCTTGCAATGGTTTCTAGAAGAAGTTTCAGAAGAGTTGCCTAAAAACTAAGTGCCCTTTCCTTAAATAGGGTGACTTAGCCTTCGACCTTGTCTTTGCCCTGCTTTTCCCTGGCCTCAGCCTGCCTTCATCTCACCCTCTCCTCAAAACACACCCGATGTGTCATCTGTCCTAGGATCCCCCACCTGATAGCACCCCTTCCTTGCACTGTGAGGTCCTCATAGAAAGTCCCAAGCTAGGGACTGTGTTCCAATTATATTTAGACACAGCCCTGGAGCCTTGTTTGGGCCTAAGGAAAGAGAACCATAGACTCTCAACCAGCTGAGGCCACAGAGGGAGAAATGACTTGCCCATGGTCACAGTAGGAGTGGCAGAGGCAAAATCTAAACACAGGCCCTGGAATTCCTTGTGATTCTTGACACCCTTTAAAGTGCAGCTCCAGTGCCCAGGGAAGCCATTGGAAGCCCTGTGGCAGCATCAACTACCTGAGTGACTTTGGAAAATTGACCCAATCTCCCTGCACCATCCCTTCTGGCCTGTACCACGTGGATAATAGCAGGACCTCTGCCCAAGTGTCATTGTGTGGGTTAAAGCAAAGAACCCTTTTATGGAGCACTATACGGGCACCAAAGGCTGAGCTGCCTGCTAACGGAACTGAATGAAGAGAGAGCATGTAAAAGTGGTTTGGAAAATGCTCTATTCAGCTGAGGGGTACAATTACTCCCCAAATGTTTTGGAACTGTCCAATGTGATAGTCACTGGCCACCTGTGGCTATTTAAATTTTAATTACCTAAAATTAAATAAAATTTATAGTTCAATCCTTCTTTGGTTGCCCTAGCTGTATTCCAAGTGCTGAGTAGCCACCTACGGCTAGTGGTCACCAAGGATCACAGTGTAAATACAGAACATGTGCACCAGGGCAGCTGATTCCATCCACCAGTGCTTGAGAAGGTACCAATGATCTGGGAGTCCAAAGGAACTCTGCAAAGGGAAAGGTAGCTTCTCTCCGGGTTTCTTTGAACACTCCCCCTTTCTTTTCCTTCTCCTCAGGGTTCTTAAGAACAATATAAATTCCTAGGGACAAACCTGGGAAGTATTCTGACTGCAGTCTGCTCTTATAGGTTAGGGCTCAAGGAGGAAGAGGGCAGCTTGATCCCTGTTGCTGGGCAGGATTCTGATGAGCAGTTTCCAGCAGGAAGAGAGAAGTGGGTGGGACACAGGCACTGATAGATGCCCTTCCAACTGTGAGAGGACAGGTGCAGGGCGGGGGCCAGCTTGACTTTCCTTGGAGCCCTGGAGATTTTCACTTTGGCCTTTCCAGGGTAGATGGTCTATGAGAACCCTCACTGGAATTGGCCCATGACCTGGGATCCAGCACTGCTTTCGAATCGCCACGCTCCATGCGTGTTAGGCTGAGGTCTGCAGGATCAGGGTCAGCAGGAAGCGCTGTCTTCAGCTAGGGCTCTCTGGCCAGAAAAATACAATGCCCAGAAACTGACTTCTCTGGTCCTTCCCATGTTAACACTGTGACTACATTGTAGATCCTACCTATAACTTTGGCTAAGAGGAAAATAAGGAAAGGAGAGAGACAGACAGACAGACAGACAGAGACAGACACAGACACAGACACAGAGGCACAGAGAGAGAGAGAGAGAGAGGCAGAGAGAGTGCAAGGGAAGAGAAAGCCAGGAAGAGGAAGGAAAGAAGAAAGAGACAAGAAGTTCACTGAATGATGAAGAGACAAAAGGAGGAAAGGGAGAGAAGAATGTTCCTTGAGAACAGAATGTTCCAAGATTCGGTGGAGGACAAGATGGTGCTCTGGCTGCCTGCTCCCCTCCCAGCCCAGCCTTCCGCCATCTGCTGGGCTGACTCTCCCCTGGTGGCAGCTGGTCAGTAGGACCCAGCTTTGACCAGAAGAGAAAGCTCTGGGGAGAGGCAGAGGGAGAGGAGCTTTCCTTCTTCCCTCAGCCTTTGGAATGTTCCTTCCCAGTCCTTCCTGCCCGAGGTGCTGAGATACTGTGGCCTCTCTTTTGTGGTTCGTTTAGGATGAAAAGGACTTGGGCCCCCATATGGAAGCCTATTCTCTCCATTCCCTGCTATCCAAGTTTTTTTTTTATGATATTGATGGTATTTCCAAGGCAAAATCAGGAACCTCTCCCATGGGCTTGCCAATGCCCTTGTAACCTGCTTTGCTGCTGAGATCTTTCTGTTCCTCTGTGGTCACGTTATATACAGTAATGATTTCTTCTCCAATCCCTCTCAGCTGTAGAATTTGGTTTTGTTCTTTTACCAGTAAAGAAACTGAAACCCAGAAAAAGAAGCTGACCAGGTGAAGGGCACTTGGCTCAGAGGGATCAGGCTGAGGATTGGAGACTCTGGATTCCAGGCCCTCTGTTCCTCCTCTGTCCCCACTGCCCCCCTACCCATACTCTGTACTAAATGAAGAACAGATGAAGTTAACAGTTAGCTCCATACTTGGCAGTGGAATGCAACAAGATCTCCACCATCTTTTCTTGGCACCCTGCAGCTTTTCTGACACAAGTAGACATTTCTGCTTTTGTGTGTGTGTGTGTGTGTGTGTGTGTGTGTGTGTGTTTTCTTGCAAACACCCAAAACTGATCTTGCAAGGCTGATTTGCAAGATCTTTTGGGATACCCATCTTCCAAGGCTATTTTAGGCTAAGAGGGAGTCGAGGGCTGAAGATTTCATAACGGTCGTAGAATATATAGTTGCACATGTGTCAACTAACAGGGACTGTCGATGGCCGCCTTCCATTCACCACTACCTTCACCACCCTGGCAAAGATTTGCTAATGAAAGTTATTTCATAGAACCCTCACAAGTTCCTGGAAGTGACACAGGCTTCAGGCAAAAGAAAAGAGAAGACACCACTTCTAATTTCCAAGTAAACAAATTCACAACTCAATTGTGCTGCCTGGATAGTTCCAAATTCTGCCTGCTGAGCCTGATTTCCCTCCTACTTTTTTTTTTCAATTATTAAAAATACAGGCCATCTGCCATCCACGTGGGAGGAAGGAGATGGCCAGAGGGCCATGAGCAGATCTTACATGATGCCAGGCCCTGGGTGCTCACCTCTGCCAAGCAGCCCCCACTGCCCAATCCTGCAAAATGCCTGGAAGATTCCCATTATTCTTCCCTAGGGGTTTTCTGTTTCTTCTCAGAAGAAAATTAGTTTGCAAGGGCAAATGCAAAATGCACACAGCTAGGAGCAAGAGGCATGAGAGTGGGGTTAGGAGAGTGAAAAGTCCTGGAAGACAGTCCCGTGGCAGTGTTTTCCTTGAGCAATTCTGAATTTTGCATGGCTTCTAGTCTCCTCAGAAAGTCAGGTTTTCACATGAAGGTGCTTTGTACTGACTCCTTCACCCACTGGATCATCAGCAAAACTAGTAATTTGACATCAATAACCTAGATTTACAACAACATAGAATGTAACACAGACTTATTTTGCTTAATTTGCATATGAACTCTAGGGAACCACAGGAGAGGGATAGGTATGCTAGTCGCCCTGACTGAAAGAGTTAACTAACCCTTGAAGGTAAAGATTGCTTTAGCACAAAAATCTACAAACTCACAAAGGAAATAGTTGGCTTCCTACTGAAAGTAAATCTACCTACTAGTTCTGATGACAGACTTCTGAACCACCACTGTTGGTGGTTTTAAACTCTAAGGCTCACGGGTACTACACACATGACTACTAGTTTTAGCATTTTACTTGGATCCTATGGTCTCTGAACCCAGACTGTCTGATTTGAATACTGGCTCTTCATTTTGCTTGGCAAGTTACTTAACCTCTTTATGCCTTAGCTTCTTATTTTATAAAATGAGCATAATTACAGTACTCATATCATAGGGTTACTAAAAATATTTAGCAAGTCAGTACGTGTGAAGCTTTCAGAATGAGAACTATCAGCTATCACATTTGCTGCTGGCTATAGCTAGGTACCCCTTCCAGGAATGGGTGTCTCCCTTCTTGTTATGCCTGGTGCGGGACACCATTGTCATTCTGTCCTATATCTCTAAGCAAGAACACCAGCACCAGGCTCTTTCTCCAAAACTTGCCATCTTGCCCCTGAAGGCATGCTTAAGATAAGAACTACAACACCAGGAGCTCAATCGCCAGGACCTCTGGCAGTAGTCAGTAAAGTTGAGGGTCATTTCTATACCCGCCTCCATAGAACAAGAAAGGCCTCCAAATTCACAGCTCCCACCAGAAAACATCACATGACTAGAAAGGATCTATGATTGATTAAAACTGGTAACAACTGAGAGGGAGATCTAGTTCCCCTCCCCTTAAATCTGGACCAGTCTTCATACCTTGTTTGACTAACAGAATGGCAAAAGTGACCCCCTGGGAATTTGAAGACCAGGTCTTTAGAAGTCATGCATCCTCCTCCCCAAACTCTTGGAACTCTTGGAACTCGTTTCTTAGGACCTCATATAAGAAAGTCAGCTGCCCTGTTGCAGAGATCATGTCCAACTCCTGAGACTACATGGAGAGGAAGTGGAGCCCAGTTGAGCCTGAATTTCTGGCTGTTCCCACCAAGCCACCAAGGGTGTGAGTAGTTATGTGTGCTGGATTCTCCAGATCAGTCCATCTGCCAGTTAAATGTCACTGAGCGACCTTAGTTACCAACACATAGAGCCAAAGAGTCATGAGACTGAGACTTATCCAAAATTCTAACCCATAATAGAAGAAAATATGGCAAAATCTTTCTTGCAAATCATCTAGTGTTGGGACAGTTTGTCACACAGCAATAGATAATACCTCTACTGGATCCAGCAGAAGGTATAAATCTTAGGTTAAAATTCCATTTTTTGAGTGAAATGCCTGAGTACTAATGCTACACTAATGTACTTTTGCAATTTGCTTTTGTTCTTTGTATCACCCAAACTTTCCATGTATTTCCATTGTGGTGGATTATACTCTATCTTCCCCCAAAATATGTTCAAATCTTAATCCCTAGTACCCATGAATGTAATCGTTTTTGGGAATGGGATATTTTCTGATGTAGTCAATATCAAATAAAGTAATTGTGAATTAGAGTAGGCCCTAATTCCATGACCGATGTCTTCATGAGAGAAAGGAGAGGGAGATTCAGGAGCAGAGCCAGAGGAGACAGAACAAGGATGAAGTTCGTGTGATCACAAAGGCAGAAGCGGAAATGCTATGGCTCTAAGCCAAAAGACACCAAAAGTTGTCAAAAACCACCAAAACTACAAAAAGATAGGGGAAGATTCTTCCCTCGAGCCTTCAGAGGAAGCACGGTCTTGCCCACACTTCGATTTCAGACTTGTGACCTCCAAGTCGTGAGAGAATAACCTTCTATCACTTTTGGCTAATTCAGAAATAATTAGCTATGACAACCTCAGGAAACTAATATACCCACACTTCTCATCTACGTAAAACTGTTCCGCCTAGTGACTGAGGCCAAAGGAGGCCCCTACAGCAGGAATGATACTGCTCAAAACAAGGGCTTGGAAGAAAAAAATGTGCTCCTATTTCTTCCTCTGTCTCTGTGCCTGAACTCCTATTTAGATAAGCCTCACATGTATGTGCCAATTGGCAGTAAGAAGATTGCTGCCTGGGAAGAATGTTTCTCCAAATTTCACCAGGAAGGAGAGCGGAACGGCTAAGAATACAAGCGTGAATGCCAGACTTCCCTAGCTCCATGGAGTGACCTTGAGCAAGTCCTCTAAAATGTACCACCCTCACTTTCATTGTCTCTAAGTGGCATAATCACAGCGGCTCCCTCCTGAGGTTGTCACAAAGAGTGGATGAGCTGCTGTCTCTAAAGCACCAGGCTTGGTATACCAGAAGCCCCAAGGTTAGCTGTGGGCTTTATTAGCTATTGTGAGTGAAACAGACCCTGGCAGACCAGCACAATGGAAATTTTTAGGTATGACAACTCTGTCTTGGCCCTCTGTCCCCATCTCCCCTTTTCAGCTTTCTTTCCTTTCCCTTTCCTGTTTTTCTCAAACATTCGCAGTTACAGATCTTCCCCACCACCGCTCGGCCTCTGACAGTCCCACTAGCGCTCCTCTCTTGCCCCGAGTGGTCTGGTCTGTCCGCTAGCCTCTCTCTCCCTGACACATGGCCTCGCTGAGGATGTCTTCCGCATCGTGCCGTCTTCCGCGGCACCTGCTCCGTCAGTACAAAGCGTTATTTATTATGGACCCAGCTGACTTCATTTAAGGGACAAACTTCCACCCTTCCCTCTCATCCTGCTTCCTCCATCTGAGGTGGAGACATCTGGAAACCAGTTTAGTAAGGTGGCTGACAGGCAGCTGGTGCCTGGAGCGGCTCACGGCGGGGCTCCAGGGAGCCATTCTGCAGAGGAAGCCGGAAGAGGTCGAGTTGATGGACGGCTGATCTCAACAAGAATCCACTCAGCTCCTCCAGGAAGGAGAGGGGCCACCTCCCCTGCACTCGCATGGGGGATCCCACCTGTGAAGAGGGAGGAAGCAAGGGTAAAGGCTCCTGCTTGCCTGCTGTGCTGCGTGACCTCGGGGAAGAGACACTGGACCTCTCTACATCTTTTCCATTCAGATATGCATTTGACCAGATGAATTTTCAGATTGTTTCTTCCGTGAGTATTCTAGAATCCTGGAGCAGAGCAAAGCCACCTGGTCAGAGACAATCAAGAAGAAAGGGCAGGAAAGGTCAACTGCAGTTTGTTCAACCGATACTTCATAGAGCACCTGGGTGCTGTGTGTGGGGCACCACTAATACAAATAAAGCAGTTTGCAGGGTAAAAGACGAGATGGAGCATGCGTATGAATCATCCCAGTGTCCCATATGGCAGCACCAAACTGTAAGAGTTTCTCCCAGGAGAAAGCCAGTGAATTCATTATCTATGGCAGGGATGAGAGACCAGCATAGCTGAGTATAACTGATGTGGCCAAGTACTGAGTAGTGGCACATCTGCTCTGTAGGCCTGTAGAAAATCAGCCATAGAGAGAACAAAGTACTCGCTGGGCAGAATGGCTAGTACATGCCTGTAATCCCAGCTTCTTTGGAGGCTGAGGCAGGAGGGTTCCAAGTTCAAGGCTAGCCTAGGGCGTATAGGGAGAACTTCACTGAAAATTTTTTTTAAAAAATAGAACTGAGGATATGGCTGAGCATGATGCCCTGAGCTCAATTCTTAATACTAAAGTAAATGCATGCATACATATGTATGTACCTATATAATACTGATCCACGCTACAACTTGAACTTGAAAAAATGCTTAAAAGTTACCAAATCCCACATACTATATGTTGCCTTTTATATGAAATATCCAGAAAAGCTAACGTAATAAAAAAAAAAAAAAAAAAAAAAAAAAAAAAAAAAAAAAAAAAAAAAAAAAAAAAAAAAAAAAAAAAAAAAAAAAAAAAAAAAAAAAAAAAAACAGGCAGATAGAACAGTGGTTGCCATGGAAGGAGGAAAGGATTACCTAAGGAGTGTGGCCTAAAGTGACCAAAAAAGTACTGAAACAAGAGGCAATTTTTACACAACACTGTACACGCACTGTTGCTGAGTTGTATATTTTTATTTTAAAGTAAATAATAAATAAATAAAATGATTTTTTAAAAAATCTATGGAGAAAGAAGAGTGGATATGTTTTGGACTACAGGGAAACATCAGTCCGGCTGACTGTGGAAGGTGGCAGTGTAGAGTCACAGCCATCCGGGCCAGCAGCATGGACTCTGGTGCTGACCTCCTGGGTTCAAATCCCAGCTCTGCCACTTGCTAACTGGGTACCTCTGGACTGCTGACTCAAGTTTGTGTGCTTCTCCGTTTCCTCACCTGTAAATTGAGGATAATATTTTTGTATGACAGTGAAGACTAAATCTGCTAGTATCTGCAGAATGCTTGGAGCAGGCCTGATCTATAGTACATGCTCAGTAGATCTGAGTCATTCTTTTTCCCTGAGCTTTAGCAATTTGTCACCTCTGCCACCAGTACCACCAGTGCATTTTAATGTCACACGATGTGTATATATAAACTCAGAGCATGTTTAGGTTTGGGGGTAGATAAATGGCGCAGCAGACCACTGTGGGGCTGGATAATTAAACCCATGGAAGCCAGAGCACTGATGACAGCCCCTAGGTTCTAGGAGCAGAGTTACAGGTAGAAAGAATATAGCACGAAGTCACACCAGAAGAAAAAGCAGGCTCGGGTTATAGTTCAGTGGCACAAGCACATGCTTGGCAAGCACAAGGTCATGAGTTCAATTCCTGGTGCCAAAATTAAAAAGAAAGAAAGAAAGAAAGAAAGAAAGAAAGAAAGAAAGAAAGAAAGAAAGAAAGCAGTACTCTGACCCTGCCAAGCTCCAGAAAATAACTAAGTGTGAGAATCCCACTCTGTCTGGCAACCTGGCATTATAGTGGGTCTCTCTTCTTTCTACCCACCCCATCTCCACTGCTGTAGGTGCAGATGTTGCAAGAAAAATTAGAACTGAACTCTCTCCAACTTTGGGAATTTGCACATGGTTTCCAAAAAGTCAGTTAGTTAATAGTTTTATTTAAATAGACTTCCTTCTTTACTTCATCAAACGTGTTTTATAGGAGATGTAATGTTACAACAAATGACAAATCATCAGCCAGAGCCAGTGGCCACCTGCTTTTGCAAGCAGAGCTTTATTGTGTTGCCAGAGGCCACTCCTAGGCCAGAGCAGCAGCATTAAAGGATCACAACAGAAGCATTATGACCCATGCAACCAAAACTGTTCACCAGCATCTCTTTGTGGAAAAAGTTCCTCTACTCCTGCTTAGAGTAAAAACCAGCACCACTGACCTTAACTAGAAGGAAAAAGCACAAATTATTATTTTGCAAGCAGAATATCATTAAGTTCTAGATTCTGTTACTCACACTCAGTAAGTATTTGCCATTCTATATACATATTCATTCTCTATTAAGCGCTCACATAAGCCACCCTGTCCTCGGATATGGAGACAAACAAGATACAAAATTCTTTGCTTTCATGGGATTAACGTTCTAATGAGAGAGACAGCACTGGAAAATTAAGTTACCATAGTTATTTTTGACCGTTATGAAAACCAAGATAACGAAAACACAGTGCATGACTGAGCATCAACTGGAGATCTCGTCAATGAAGGGTCAAGGAAGTCCTGCCTAAGAAGGACACAAACTGCAGCATTCCTGGCAGGGAGAACAGGAAATCCAAAGGCACTAAGGGACCAATGGACTCAGTAGGTTTTCTCTTGGGCAGCTGGATACATATAGGTGACCGTCTCTAATATCCTCATCCCCAATCAGCATATCCTCATAATGATTGGTTCGATTGTGTAAGGATGAATTTTAGAACCCTGCTCATCAGCTTTACTGGTCCTTTGGGCTGGAACTAGGCTGAAGCATGACTTTGATCCACATCTGTGGGAACCACGAAGTAGGAAACTCTCTTTGGGTGCTCTGGAAGCAGATTCTGGGAGGAAATCTGGGTGCATGATGTTTACAACACTGGTGCAAAAGAAGGGACAGAATTCTGTATTGGGCAGAGGCAGAAGTTGAAGATGGTACAGTCCACTGAGGTCCTGGCCATGGTGTCACTGGTTAGCCCCATCCTGAGTCAAGCGGAAATGTCCAGCCTTGCATGCCTATCTTACTAGGACACTGGAGGTGTCTGCCCTGAGAAGGACGTGACCATGGCAAGGTGACTCTGCAGCCGGAACTGACCATGAAGGAGAGGACAGCTGGAGGAGGTCTGCTGAGAGCACCCAGCAGCTGGACAGGGGATCTGGGCAGCACATCTCCAGGGCACCACAGAGGGGTTTGTGCCCCCTCCAACCAGCCCTCTACTGAGTCCCCACCCCTCTGCTCCTCTCTTGTTCTTCCTCAGGACCTCATTGCCAGTTGTCCAAAAGTTGACCTAGAAAGTTAAGCTGCGCTCAAGCCTCAGCTAGAGTGACTTAGTGCAAAGCTCTTCCTTCAAGACTAGGAGACAGGAAGCCATCGGGACTCAATAAGCAAATAAATTGTTCAGGAATGCATCTAATAAGAAATGATGAGTCATTACTGTGTGCAACAGGCAAAAACAGAGGAGGTGCTTAGACACGGTGAGATTGGAATTGAGGACATTTTCTAACTCTCCTTGAAACCCAGAACCCAGACCACTTTTTGAAGTGACTTGGGGGCCTGGTCTCATCGTGAAGCCCTCAGTGAGGCTGAAGGCTCTCTGACCACCAATGACTGCTCTGTTCCTGGCTGATGACCAGAGGGAGGGAGCCACATTTCAGTTACTCCCTGAAAGTCACTTTCCCACTGAGCTCAGAGGAAAGCCTGCACATTCCCCCTAAGAACCTCCGGGGTGTCTAGAAGTGGAGAGTACAAGGGTCAGGTCAGGTCTACTTCTTGCATTAGGCTTCTCTAATGGATGTCACAGCAGTGGAACCCACTGATTACACAGAACCATTTGAGAACCCTTGAGTTAGGCCCAGCACAGACATTGTTCTGGGCTTCCAATGAGTGTCAGATCGCAGTTGCTGACAAGCCCCAGTCAAGAAACTCCCTGGAGAGAGGTGCCCTACAGCTGGTACTAGATTTGGAGAGAAAACTCGGTCATGGCCCCTTTTGGTTGTGTCTTTCTTTTCATTGTCCCCTCCACTGTCACACTCTTCCCATAGCCTGTCCTCCCAGCTGCTGGGCTCCTCTGGACCTGATTCAGATCACACCCTGCACATTGGCAGGGTTGTGTCACCATCTCGTATAGCAGCTCCTGCCATTATTAGCATCACCTCAAATGCCTCACCCAAGAGCTTCCTTAAACTCATCTCAGAATTCCCAACCCCCACATCTCCATAGGAAGTGTTCCCAGACTTCACCACTACCCTGGAGCCCTGGGCTGTACGGGCATCCACCATACCACACAGTACATGGGAGGAATCAGCATACAGTGTTCTGAGAACCTGCTGTTGCCTGGGAAAGGCAGCCTAAAAAGGGGCAGCTTCTGTAGACAGGGTAGGAGCAGCAATCAGTGTCTCTGGGATCCCTCCAACTGTCCTGAAGGACAAGAACTTAGTATTCATTGTACTCTTTGCCACAAGGGGGCTTCCACAGCCTTGTTGGGGTGATTGGGTGGACATGATCTTGTGTGTCCTGCTCGGCCCCCACCTCCTGGTGAAAATTCACTTCCTTTTCTAGAGGTTGCTGAAAGAAGACTGCTAATTAATTCTTGGCTATCAGCTCCCAGGCCTGAGCCCCAAACTGCATCCTTTGTAAAGTAGTAAATAGATTCATGAATATAAAAGCAGGAAATTCAATGCTGGTGGTAGGAGTCAAAGAGAAGATGACCTAGATGTGGGTGGATGAATTGCGAGTCAGATACTCTGCACAGGTGGGTTTTAAAGAAGTCTTCGGCATCAGCACTCCTGCAGGTGAGTTTCTATCCTAGACCCCTCAGAACCAGAGTCAGGTCAACAAGGAGGTCCTGAGACCCAGTTGCTAGGTCACACTCAGCATGGGAAGATGTAGAGCCTGGACAAGTGATCCTCCTGTGGAAACAGCCTGCATAATCTCTCCTGCTTCTGCAGATGACAGCTCCTCAGGTAAGTTCACACACATGACCTCGGTTGGTCCTCACAAGCACCCTCAGATGCAAAAAGGACTGTCATCATCACAGCGAAGGCCACCAAGCCAAGTCCCATTGTCGGGTGGGTTGGGGTGAGGGAGAGGCCTCCTGAGAGCATGTCCTACCCCCTGATCAAATCATTACAACCAGAGGAAGAATACAGGTCAGGAGAAAACCTGTGAGGACATGTGACAGCCCTGCCACCAAGAGAGGACTGGATGGTCAAGGTCAAGGTGTAAGGGACTAAGGGACCCAGGCAAGGCTCATGGAGGAGGGAGTGAAAGGACCAACCCTAGGGTAATGGTGGCCAATTAGAGTGAAAGCCAGGGGGGAAGCCAGTGTGGAGGAGCTGCAAGTCTTCTGATCAGGGTGTCTAGAAGTGCTGTTCTTGCCAGAGACTGGAAGGGAGTGGCTGTTTTGGGATGGATGTGAAGAGATCTGTTCCTGAAGGGGACATCTGTCAGTCTCCATCTGCTCTCAGCCAAGTGGAGCAGGAAAGGCTTCAGGGTGGCCAGGAGCCCAGTGATCAGAGATGGGAAGTGATAATGTCACAAATCATTTGGGAAGGAGAGAGGAAATGAGCAACGCAGGATTCTTTCTTTCCCTACCCATCGCTGGGTATCTCTTTCACTAATCCTTTTTCTACTCTGTCCCTGTGGTCCAGAGCCAAAAGGCTTCTTGTCCACTCGCTTAGCGACAGGGCTAGACTGGATGTGCCTTGAAGGGTTATTGTTTTTCCTAAAACTATGGAGCATGACGCAATATTAAAGAATAAAGAAGGGGTGGATGTGAGGATCTTAAGGCAGGGCATAGTAGAGAAGTCAAGGAGGCCTCTAGAGACCATCAAATCTCCCAGCTTTCACTATGGCTGCCCCTTCACTGCCCTTTCCTGTCTTCTCTGATCACAGCATTACAACTTTTGGCCTAACAGCATTCATCCCATCAGAGGGAAGAAGCTTGTAGGCTGGTGACACTTTTTTCCTCTCCCCCTACCTCTGCCAGGCATCAGCTTGACTCTGTAGCTGACCAACCACCCCAGAAGGTGTGGGATGAAAATAGAAAGCCCCTACTCCAAGGTTTCAGATGACTGTGTCAGGTCAGAAATGTTGAAATCCAGAGCAGGTGGGGTCTCAGTCTTGAGCTAAGTTGTTTTGCAGTGGACCCTTAAGGTCATGGTTACTGAGCAACGTTCTGGCAGGCAATGCAAAGATAAATTTACACCTTCTGGTCTCCACAAACAAACATATTTGGGGACTTCTAGTTTAGTTTGCTCCACTCTTTCTTCTTGCATCCAAGACTTAAACTAGAAATAGGTCAGCATCAAGGGAAGGAAAAAACAGTTGTCATATGAGGCCTTCATAGGAGATAATGTCTATGCACAGTATACCTCTTCTCATTCTTCCCCAAAGACCACATGCATTACAACAGTGTCCAACCTCAGTCATCTCACTGACCCAGGTTTTGCCTGGCTCAGAATCATGATATACTCCAAGCAAAACATGTAGAAAACGATTCTGTGCTTTGGGAGTAGGCCAGGAAGGGTGATATACTCCCTAGTTTCTTCATGGGGTGAGCACACCTCAGAGGTAGCAAGACTGAGCCCAAACAGGAAACCTGCTCACTAGCAAACATCCTTTACCAACTGTCTTCCCTCCTTATTCCCCTTTTCACTTCCTTACAATGTTCCCAGGAGTCACTTTGTAAATGAACCCTTTGTGCTAATAGTCACTGTTCTCTTTGCTTGAACACAATACTGAAGACACATAACTTAAAGGAGACGTTTAATATGGCTTATGGTTTCAGGGATTTCAGTCCATGGTTAACTGATTCCATGGTGGAAGGACAAGACAAAGCAAAGTGGCTTAGTTCACTGGGAATCAGGAAGCAGAGCAGGGGAACAGCACCAGAGAGAAAGAGCCAGGATCAAGATAAAAAACCAAAAGTCTCACCTCCGTGAAATACCCAGACAAACCCAGAAAATGTTCTTTAATCTCCTAGTCGGTTTCCAGATCAATCAAGTTGACACAATCAATCTTAATTGGCACACCCTTACCCCTGCAGAAGTCCATTTTTCATGACTACAATGAAATTCCTAAAGTTAAATTCTTAGAAGAAAATAGGTTTCTCTAGCTTACAGTTTGGAAAGCTGCAAGTCCAAGGTCAGGAGGCCTCACTAACTCAATTTGTGATGGGGACCCTGTGGCAAATGGCATCGAAAGACATGTTTTCTGCACATAGGTGCCTCATCTTAGTCAATTTAGTATCTCCTAACCCAGTCTTTGCAAAGACTTTTTTATAGAGCCATCTCCAGAAAATCCTGTTGGCCTGGAAAACATGAAATAGTAAGTATGAATCAAGAGAATTTCATACTGCTTGGAAAGAAATAAACCATGCTGAACTGCTTTCCAAACCTGAAGCCAGCACGCAGTCATGATCGTGGTCTCTCCCTACACCCAGTACGTGGCCAGTCTTCTGAGTCTTGGGCCACCTTCTTACTGAGCCTCCCTTCCTTTTCTCATTCATCTCTCTCAGGAGTTGACCTTTCTGCTCAGGGCCCACCACAGCCAGTTGGCCACTAAACCACAGGAGCTGAGAAAGAATTCCAGGAGAAATCCACGGCACACTGGGTGGCCAGAGGGTGAGCAGTCCCATCCATGAGCCACAGAAGGGAGGTGAGTCCCTAACATGCAAGCCCAGAGCCCAAGGGGGTGGGGGTTACTCTCCTGAATTCTAAAACCCTTTTGTATTTTCAGGGAAATTTTATCCATATGTTTCTGATTCATTAACACTTAACTCATCAAAATGTTATTTGGTAAGAACTTTTTGAAGTTCAAGGACCTTGCAATAGCCTGTTTAATGAGCCTAAAGGGCTTTTTACGCTTGGATTTTAAGAAGGATATGAGGGTTTATTTTCTCCTCTTCTCTCCAGAAAAGCAAGTGGTCATATCCTGTACAGTGATTCAGGCCTATGAAACGCAGTGTTTGGAAAAGACCATGAGATAGAAAAATAAAAGTCTTGGCATTGGCCTTGAATCTGCCTTACCTAGTCTGATCATTCTAGATTGTTCATGCTCTCAGAGTTTATGCAGTCACCCTGTGCCAACTATCAGGTGGCACAGAAAGATGCCAAAAGCCAAAGGATGCTCACAGCACAAAGCTGTTGTGATCACTGCCTCTTCTGAGCACTGGGGTTTAAATCCAGGGTCTTCATACTGAGCTAGATTCCCTCTCCTTCTTTTATTTTTTTTATTATTATTTTTAAACAGACACTTGCTGAGTCACTAAGTTGCCCATGCTAGTTTTAAGCTTGTGACTCTCTTGCCTCAGCCCGACAGAACCCTGGGGTTACAGGCAAGTGCCACCGTGAGTGACTGATTCCAAACTTCTTTGCAGTCATGCCCTCACCACCCATGCCTTGCCTAGTAAGCTCTGTTGTTAAGGAAAGTCTTCATGATGAAGAGAAGCCCAAAGGGAAGTGTAAGTGTGGCAGAACCCAAAGACAACTACTGAATGGATGTTAAGTCTAACTCCTGAGAATCAGCTGTATCTCAGCACAAGAGGTGAGAACAGGGAACTGTTGGATGAAAAGAGCAGCAGGAAAAACTGACCATAAAGACCAAGAGATAACAGACTGACCACTGAGGACACTGTAGGCTTCCTGTACATCCTAAATGAAAGGGAGATCAGACTCACCTTCTCACTGCATCTCTGACCTCCTGAATTTCTAATTAGCTGCCCTTCCCAGAGGCAGAAGAATGGGCACGATGACCTTCAGAGAACTCTTGCTAACCCCAGGGCTTTTACGATTCTCCCATTAGCCCAGCTTAGCTCAGCAGAGTCCTCTAAGAACAGAGGGCTATTATGTCATTCTTCCCTTAAGACCACAGACTCCCAGGGATGAAAAGGTCAGATGTTTCCAGTGCCCTCTGGGGCAGCCCACAGATGCTAGGGCTTTGTCATTCAGGGAGAAGACAAAACCAAAAGAGTAACCATCAGGTCTCCCAGCTGGTCAACCTAACCCTTGCCTTTCTCTCTCATCCAGCCAGGGTGAGACTGGGCTGCTTTGTTAGTTCTGGTCCCTGAGCAAAGAATGGAAGAACCAAGAATCAAGTGTGGCAGAGCACATGGTGAGATAATGTCACATACTTGTAGCGGGAATGAGGTAACTGAAGTCATCTGTGTGCAAGTAGATTTTCATGTCTATAGATCCAGACATAAAGAAGCTTGTTGCTTACTGAATACCTGAGTCTACCCATCTTTGATACAAAGGTGAGGTCCAGCCTTGTATCACTATTTTCTCCCATGCCAAAGATCCAGCTTATGGATGAAACAAACCTTGTGACTATCAACATCTTTATTAAATGCCTGGGGTAACGGGAGAGAGAAGGAACTTTAATCTTTCACAGCCTAATCTTGGAAGTGACATTTGATGGCTGCTGCTGTACTGTGCTTCCCTAGAACTAGGTTGATAAGCTCAGCTGTTCACAGAGGGTATAATACAGGTTGGGGGTCAGCAGGGATCATCTTGGGGGCTGCCTTCAACATCCTACTGGCTTGGAAATCAGAAAATGTGCATTTTAGCAGCCTACTTTCTGACCACAAGGCCCAAGCCAACTCTTTTCACATCTCTAGAATTTCCATTCCATCTGTAAAATGAACACATTCAGATGATTACCCAGGTAATAAGAGCCACAACCCAATGCCCTTGGAGACTGAATGATAGTCAGCCATGAAAAACAAAGACTATGGAAACTCAACCATCTTTGCATACATATAGGGAAATCTTCTCAGCCCCTACCTATAAACCTCCTGCTGAAATAGCCCTCCTGGGGAGGACACTAATAACATACATGTAATACTTCACACTCTGCTTCCTGGAGTCTAACCTTCCATCTGTGTCACTGTAGCTTTGTCCCTTTTTATCTGGGCCTGAGGTCACTAGTACCAGATGAGTCTTTTCTGGCTTATCTCTCTAATAACTTTTAAGCAACTCGATCATGGAGCACCTGGCCCCATAGGCACCTGGTGACAGATAACTTCCCAATTAATAAGCCAGATCCCTGGAGCCTAAATCAGACACAAGGAGGTGATGTTTGGCCACCCATTTCCACATGACTCATTCTCTAATTGACTTGTCTATTGAGCCTCTTTTGGCCAAGAACCATAAATTAAGAAAGATAGTAAAGAAATAGAATATGACATGGAATTCAGACGAGAGAGGAGGAGGCTATGTGAAATTCCATTTAACACTGCTAGCACTTAAAACATGATCTCATTGCCTCTTACCAACAGACCTTTGTGAAGCTCATTATCCTCATGGTCTAGAGGAAGGGACTTGGGCTCACTGCCCACACAGCTAGTATGTATCACAGCTAAGACCAAGCCTAGGTCTGTTTTACATTAAGCTGAGATTCGCTCTTAAACCTGGCTTCACAACACTTTTGATTAGTTTTGGGTAAAGCAAACCTTGCTTTAACCAGTACAAGGAAGTCTAGTCAGCGTTCTATAAGGGTTGAATCAGCAAAGTCCACCAGAGGAGACTTCCTTTACCCCAACCTGCGATCCATCAGTTATCCTCTTGAGGGCTTTGGGAAAACAAACTTCATCAGGATGTCATCAGGGAAACATCAGAGGAGAGAACCGTTGGGTCCCAGAGGTTTCTGGGACTCAGTACCTCATTCAGAGGGTGGGTCAGTCTTAACCCCAGTCTCTCTGTTCCCTGACCATGTCCTGAGGAAGAATAAAGCCAGGTCCCTTGAGATCAATCCAAGTTCTGGGAAAGAAAGACCTCCACCAGCCTCCACTTTTGCAGCCCCCTTAAGAGCCACCTAGATCTGGGTGGAGAAGGAGTGTCAGTTTGTGCTAACTTCTTTCTGGACCATGCACAGCCTGCCTGAAGAGGACCAGCTGTGAACATGGAAGGCAAAGCTCATAAAAGGCCTACGAATTTTACTCACTGCCATAAACACATCAGACTAATTAGAACTTGATGGCCCCTTATAAGCTCCCCACATCTCTACTCCCTGGCATTTGGAAAAGAACCTGAGACCAACTCACCAGTACCAGGGCCAAGATTTCTTGAGGCTCAGATATAAGCTCCTCTTCTCAGGGACTTCCTTATGCCCACCAGTAATTAGTGACTCACAGATGAGAGCAGCCACCCCAGAGTGACTGTGAAATTCTTTGTCCTCTTGCTACGCTAATCTGATGCTCAAACTGCCTACTCAAGTGTGCAGAGCAGGCTTCTGCCTCATTTGTCAAAGCCATGGTCCCTTTTTTAGTGCATCAAGGGACTGTAAGTACCAAAAGTCCAGTGTATTCATTATGATTGCAAAACATCTACCCCTATGGGCACTAGATTCTGATGGTACTAAGAATTATTTCATCTTTGAAATAACCCAGTGAGGATAGCTCTATGCAAAAGAGGAAGATGATAATGAAGGAGATTAAGGAAGAAATTTACAGAAAGTCACCAAACTGGAGTGGTTGAACTAGTGGTTGAACTAGAACCCAGGTAGTCTGACTTTCTCAACTGCCACTCAGTGAGAGCTCCTGATATTTCTCAGTACCCAATAAATTCAGCAGGAGTTTGCATCTCCCTTTGGAGACAGCAAAGACACACCTTATGTGTGAGACATCTTTGAAACAAGCTCTCTCTAAGGAGACTGTTCTTACAAGTCAGTATAAGGGCCTAAGAGATGGAGAATATTTTGTTTCCCCTCTTTCTATGGTAGCACCACTAGAAAACAGCCTTGTACTGGGAAGTTAGTGATCCATCCCCACTGTTGATGCCCTAACTACCTGGACCCCCCAACTTCTGCTTTCCACACAGGGAAATATGAAGTACAAAGAGTAAGTCATTCCCAGCCCTAGATGTAGGAGTCCCGGCTCTCTGTGTGTCCTTAAGTGCTCTTAAAACCCAGTGCTTAGAGACTAACAAGTGGGAACCAGAGGAAGGGACAGGACACAGCATCTGCAGTCTTGGCTATAAAACTCCTATCTCTAGAGGAAGAGGTCAACATGCCAAGGAGCAGGATGCCCACTGAAATTAACTCATGAATGCAGATTTTTGAGCTGTCACAGGCCTTAGAAATCACCCAGTACTGTTTCTTCATTTTACTGGTAAGGAAAATGATTTCCAGAGAATGCCATTTGGTTTGGTTTGGTTTGGTTTGGTTTGGTTTGGTTTGGTTTGCTTTGCTTTGCTTTGCTTTGCTTTGCTTTGCTTTGCTTTTGGACAGGGTCTCCCTATGTAGTTCAGACTGGCCTTGAACTCACTATGTAGCATAGGATGGCCTCAAACTCACAGCAATCCTCCTGCCTCCACTTCCCAAGTGCTAGGATTACAGGTGTGCACCACCACATTCAACTGAGAATGGCTTTTGAAACCCTGTCATGTTGAATCCAGTCCTGATTGACCTGCTGCATGCACATATCCAGTTGGTCTCCCACTGTCTGCGTGCAAGCACTCATCAGAACCTTCCAGGCAGCATTGAGCTGGCAGTCCCAGGTACATATTGTTAGCCCAGGAATGTTTCTATTTCAAGAAGAGGTATTCTAGAAAGGTAAGGAAATTGTAGGTAGTGAGACCATATGGCTTATTGTATGAACCAGTATCCTTCTGTCAGGGTTAGGGATCAGGGAGAAATGGGCACATATAGTTACCCTAAACATATAAAGTCTTAGGGTCATTCGTGGTGGAGAAGGAAGCACTGTGTAATTCAGGGAGTCAGCAGCCACTTCTTGGACACCAACACTGTGACCAGGCCAGTGCTTGACACAGCAGTGAGTAAACAAATGAGGATTGCATGCACACAGCCTAGTTCTTTGTGGTTCAGCTCTTGTTACCAACTAGCTGTGCCTGTCACAAACCACTGTCCATTTCAGGGTCTCATTTTCATCTTCTGAAAATGAAAGAATTGAACCACATCACCTCTCAGCCCCTCCCTCCAAGCTGTAGCGTCTGGGAATCTATGGGACCTCTGGCTGAGAGAAGAGGTCCCAGCGCAGCAGACTCCGCCCTTGCCAGCCCATTGCCCTAACCGGCAGAACACATGGCCTGGCCCCTCTTGGCCTCCAAGCCCCACCTTGCCCAGTCTGCCCCAGCTCCCTCCCAACCAAGTATGGCTGCTCCTCCCATTTAATGTAGAACAATGCCCTAGAGATGGAGGAAGAGATCTGCAAAACACATGTGCGCACGCACACACACACACACACACACACACACATGCACACACATACACAAGAATTGGAGTAAATATAAAAAGTCACAACATTCAAACAAGTGCAAAGGACTTGCCAAGAATCCTCTGGCACTGTCTCTGCGAAACACCTGGTCATGTTTAACCCAAGCCCCAAATGTGATTTCCACGTGGACGCTCCTTCCTGCAGAGATGGTGGAAGGCAGACTGGATACCCTTGGCATGGGCCAGACTAGACTGAGTCACCCCACTGCCTCCTAAGGGACAGGTTCCACTGGTGCCAGCCAGCATCTGACAAAGTGAGAGTGCTACCACTCCACGTCTCCGCCATGGTTTCACTTCGAAACTGCTCTTTAACCTAAGCTCTGCCACCACCTCCCTTGGAGCCAGCAGATGGGGAAACAGAAGGGAGATAGCTGGTAGGGCCCATTGGCTTCCCAGGGAGGACCTCAGCCTAATAGAAGTTGTCATATGTCAGCTTAGGGCATGAGCAGTGCAGACTTGACAGCAGCTGCTCCAGCGGCCCACGGCCAACCTGGGGCTGATGTGAGGGGGCCCATTCAAGGCTGGAGAAGAAGTCCCAGGCCTAGGCATGAAAATACTCAGGCACAGGTGAAGGGGAAAAGGATTCTAAATACAAAACTAGCCTGCTTTCTTTGGCTAGGTCATTTCCTAGCACTAGATGCTGTTACCTTCCAGATATGGTGAGCAAGAGAAAAGGAGGGAGGAGCTGATGCTGTGGAATCCACTACTATGCTTTGTTCAGCTTCTCCAAAAATTCCTAGATCTTAGAACTATGAATTCACAGGGCTCAAGGTGCTCAACACATTCTACAGATGGAAAGTCAGGTTCCAAGGACCCACTTCACGTGGCACGGACACAGAGTCTGAATCAGAGAGCCTAGCACTTTCCATCATGCTCTGTTCTCATTCCTACTTCTCACCAATAAGGTACTTACGCATCATAAAAAGACCAACTATGGATTAATTCACGTACCGCCCATTTGAAGTAACAATCTTTTTTATTTGAATCATTGTACCTTTCAAAACACTACATTTTTGCGAACAACAATACTAAATTTTATAATGTGGTATATTCCAATAACAATTCTATTTAAAAGAGTTAAAGTTTAGAGTCTATATTTTTAAACATTAAGGAAATTTCAACATTTTGCTAAATGCTGAGTTTTCTCTACAGCCAACTAAAGCACACAAATTGTTTCTGGCCCTTCTAATCTCCTTCATGCAGCATCTGAATCTATAGTGCATGGAGCTTTCTGTGATTTTTATTTTGCTCATTGATGGTGTCTTGATTTCCACTGCTCATGAACTCTGAGTTCCTCTGTTGGGGATAATAAGAAAAAGTAACTCGTTTTTGCAAGAAAAAGTAAGATATGAGAGATACAATCATTGAAGGAAAGTTGAGGAGTCTGCAGCCATGCCATTGAGGAGAGAAGAGAGGCCAAGGGTCAACGTTTTAGGTCTCATCTCAAAGCCCTCATGTACTGAGCACAAGGAGGAAGGGAGCTGATGGATGCAGGGGCAGAGGGTAAGACTCCAACACAGCTAAGTCTTTTAAATACCGTGTATTGGGATGGAGATTTGAAAAAGGCCCATTCAGCTCTCCCAAGAAAGTTCAGCAAAAGCTAACGGAAACAGTCAAACATTCCAACCTACCAGGGCGTCTCTGAGCCCACAGTACTCCCAGTGACTATGTGAGTATCCTAGTTGTAAAATCATACTGGTCATTTGTGTGGAGAGCAGATGCAGAAAGCGTGTCTTTTATGCTCATTATAAGCATCAAAGCAAAATAATTGTCAAGTTTGCCATTAAAACAGCAGGGGAATGAAACCCTCAAAAGTTCTAGCAGTTGAGCCCTGCCCAGTGACCACCAGGTAGCTGGGGAGCCACCGTGTACTGAGTGGCAAGAGCCAAAGTGCACCACAGTGAACTCTACCTACATGTGCAGACCCAGGACCTTGCTCAGAACATGGTAGGGCCACACCCAGCGTCCTCAAACAGTTCGAGACCCTCGGCTCCTCACTCGGGTCCTGGTTGGGTCCCACTCAGTGACCACCAGGTAGCTGGGGAGCCTCTGTGTGCTGAGTGGCATGAGCTGAAGGTCACCACAGTGAACTCTACCTAGCTGGGCAGCCTCGGAACCTTCCTCAGAACTCAGTAGGGCCCCAACCAGAGACCCCAAAGAGCTGGGGAGTTTTGGTGTGCTGTGTGGAATGAGCTGAAGGCTTGCCCAGTGTACTACACCTACCGTTCAACCTTAGTACACCACTCAGACCCTGGTAGGGCCCTTCCCACTAACTTCAAGCAGACAGGGAGCTTCAGTGAGCCATGTGGGTTGCTCTGAAGGTCCAACCAGTGCACTACCCCCATTTGGGAAGCCTTTAAGTGCCACTAGGTAACCAGTAAGACCTGTCTAATGTCCCCCACTTTACTGGGGAAACTCCCTGCAGTATGGACAGCCATCCTCAATCCAACAAACAATTGAGATTTTGCATTGAACTGCCCTAGGAGAACACAAAAAAATGACAAAACAAAAGAGCAAAATGCAATCTCAGACCTCCAGCCCGTCCACAACAAGCATAGGAGACATGACCATAGAAGAAAATGTAAGCCATACACCTGAAACTTCTGAAATGATAGCAACTGAAGTAAAGAAACAACTGTGTGAAGCTATAAAGGAACTCAAATACCACTTGTGTACCTCACAGATCTAGAGAAATCATTCCTAAAATTCACCTGGAACCAGAAGAGACCTAGGCAATTGCAAAGGCAATTCTGGGCAACAAAGGCAAGGCAGGAGGCATCACAATCCCTGACTTAAAAGTTATACTACAAAGTTACTGTGATAAGATCAGCATGGTACTGGCAAAAGAACAGACCTGAAGATCAATGGAATAGATTAGAAGATACACCACAATTACAAACATACTCAGCCATCTTATCTTTGGCAAAGGGGCCAAACATGTACACTGGAAAAAAGATAGCCACTTTAATAAGTGGTGCTGGAAAAAACTGGCTCTCCATATGCTGAAAACTAAAACTAGACCCATGCCTATCACCATGCACTAAACTAAAGTCAAAATGGATCAAAGATCTAAATATTAAAACAGAAACACTGAATATGCTGGGAGACAAAGTAGGTAGGCAAAGAATTCATGAACAAAAATCAAACTGCATGGGAAATACTTCCCAGAATCAACAACTGGGATCTCGTTTTATTAAAAAGATTTTGCATGTCAAAAGAAATCTCCAACAGAGTGAAAAGAAAACTCATGAACTGGGAAAAAAATCTTAGCCAACTGTTCTTAAGACAAAGGATTTCTATCTAGACATATAAAGAATTAAAAGGAAAAATACCAGGCCCCCGAAATTCAAAGACCCAGTCCAAAAATGGGCATCTGAGATGAATACTCACTTCTCAGAGAAAGAAATACAAATGGCAAATAAATACATGAAAAAATGTTCAACATCATTTGTCATTAGAGAAATGCAGAAAGAATAGTCAGGATCAAGAAAACCATGAATAACAAATGCTGGAGAGGCTGTGAGGAAAAAGGAACTCTTCTGCACTGTTGGTGGGAGTGCAGACTGGTGCAACCACTGTGGACATCTGTCCAGAGGATCCTCAGAAAGCTGGGGTTGGAGGTCACATTTGGCCCAGCTATTCTGCTTCTGGGCATATTTCCAGAAGAACTGAAAACATCATACCACAGTGATGTATGTGCACCCATGTTTATAGCAGCACAATTTGTAATAGCTAAATCTTGGAAACAACCCAAATGCCCATCAACTGAGGAATGGATAAAAAAGATGCAGTATTTTTATACAATGGAATACTACTCAGCTATAAAGAAGGACCACATTGAGGCTTTTATAGGTAAATGGATGTGCCTTGGGACCATACTCATAAGTGAAATAGATCAAACTCACATGTGTAAACACTGTATTGTCTCCCTAGTATAGGAAACTGGAAGAGTAAATAAGACGCAAAACCCTCAATAAATATTGTGAAAGGGTAAGAAACTGCTCAAAGAGGAAAAAATGACTAAGGTAGGGAAAAGGAGAAAAGAAGGATGAGAAAAGAAAAAAGATATAAGTTTGTATATATACACTTAAGATCACTAAGATGATGGTACTACTAATGCTATTAGTTTCTGGAACAAAACACTTAACATTCATAGGATTAGATCAGTCTTAAGTGTCTATATCTGGTAATTTGAGTAACACTTTTGAAGATAACTATGCAAAACAACAAAATTTGTTATGTTCCTACCACCTGTTTTGAAAGCCTACATTGTTATTGTTTTGGGCTCTCTGTTGTTATTATTATTTATTTGTCTCTTTTGTTTCTTGCTTTTCTTATACTTCATTTTGTTTTGTTTTTCCCTCTAATACAGAAAGGCTAGATGTACACGTATAGGCTCTTATATGCCTGGAACCTCTCCTAAAGGGTTTACAAGAATTGACTTTATTATGTGTGATGGTATGAACAACTACCTTGAAGAAAACAAGGCATCATGGTAGCCATTGTTGATTTCCTATCACCTTGTTTTGAAGTCCAATAATGCTTTTATTCTTTGTTTTGATTGGTTTTAGTCTGTTTTCTATTATTTGATTTCAGTATGTGTGAAGGTATGGACAGTTATCTGGAAGAAAACAAGAGACATTATGGTAGCCATTATTGATTTCCCATTGTCTGGTTTTGAAGGACAGTAAGGCTCTCATTCTTTTGTTTTGATTGGTTCTATACTATTTTGTTTTGTATTAATTTATTGTGTGTGAAGGTATGGACAATTATTCTGAAGAAAACAAGAGACATTCTGGTAGCCACTGTTGATTTCCTGTTGTCTTGCTTGGAAATCCTGTGTTACTTGCATTGTTCTGTTCTGATCTGCTTTGGTCTGCTTTGTTTTGTTTTATTCTCTTTAAAATAAAAAAATAAAAATAAATAAAAATAAAAAGGTCTAGCAAGTGAGGGAAACAAATGGAAATAAAATAGATAATAATGGGTATACTGTACCAGGATGATGTGTAAAATATCTTTACAAAGGCAGAGCACTAAACAAGGGCACTGTATTTTATGGTAGTAACTGTATTTATTTATTCATTATCTAGTACTTTATAGATTTTCTAGTGCTTTCGAACCCTCACATTCTTATTTTCTGAGTTGTAAAATTTTCCAATAGTAAATTTGTATGTTTTCTTATTCCACTTTCGTGCATGTGTATGTGTGTATGTGTAGTGACTTTTTGTTGTTGTTGTTGTTGTTGTTTTTGTTTTTTGCTTTGTTTTCCTTTTTTTTAGAAAACCCACCTTCCTCTTAAGGGAAACAAGCACATATACACACTAAGTAAAAAAAGCCAGGAGTAGAACTGATTAATAAGGAATGATAAAGCTTTACATTGCCAGTCCACACGTGCCCACAATATACAGTAAGGTGTGTTCTGGGCAGCACCATGACCAGATGGCTGGATTTATGGGCTGGTAACAGTTTTAACTAGTTCTTTGGTTCGAAGACACAGGAACAGTGCTAAGACCCTCAGAGGCCCTCAGAGGCATACAACCAAGTGGGCTTGTTATCTCAGGGAAAGAAGGAAATAAATGAGTTCATAAAATTAGGAAGCTAGGCCATGCAGTACAAGGGAAAACACAGCACACTGGTAATTCAGACCTGAAGTCAGTTCTCCTTTCTGTACCTCTCTGAGCTTTCATTCCTTCACTTACAAAGTTCTGGAAATAATGCCTAGTTTCCAGCACTATGGTGAGGACTAAATAAAATGAGATTTACAGGAGGTGGCTTGTATGCTCCACACTGTTTTGCAGCTATTATTCTAATGAGTAAGACACCAAATCTCAGTCAGTTGGGAATCTGAAAAGTATAATGAACTTTTATTAGAAAACAAGCCTGACTAGAAGTCTCCACTGAAAGCAAAAGAGATTCAACTTGGATATCAGAAAGTTCGCTCCTAGTCTCTCACCCTAATCAGGCCTGCTGAAAACTACAAGTCAAAACCCCATCTCAGGAGAGCTTTCCTGACATAAGCTCACCCCACTTCCAAGGGTACAAAAGAGCTGTCCCTTCCCTTTGGAAAGAAAGTTGACACTGTAAGAACTTTCAGATTAAGAGTGCTTTCAGAAACTCCATTGGTCTGGTTCATCTGACTTTTCAGTAACTGTGAGCATCTTAGCATCTTATGAGTAATGGCTCTCAGTTCCTGAGAATTTAAAGCATTGAGCACATTGATGGCAAGCTTTTATGTATATATCTGTATTCCTCAAGTTCACTTTCCACTGAAGCAGGCAAGAAGTTTTTTTTCTGCTCTACATATAAGAAAACAGAAGCTCAGCAGTCATAAATAATTTATCAGAGGTGCCACAGCTAGTAGCAGAGTTAGGAATTGGACCCAAGTGTGTCTAACTCTAAAGTTGGTTTTTCCATTATGCCAAACTACCTGTAGTGGTTTTCAGTTGCTATATTTAAAAAGTACTACAAGCTAAGTAGTGTAAAGCAGCACATAGTATCTCACAGTTTCTGAGATCACAGATCTGGCTATATCTTAGTTAGGGCCTCACTAAGCTGCAAGTAAGGTTTTACCAGACTGTTCTCCCATGTGGAGTCTTGACTGGAGAATGTCACAGACCAACAAGGAGCAACTCTCATGCTATCCAAGGCTACCCTCTCTACTAGGGTCTTCCACATGGCTAAGTATTGTCCACCTAGAGTAATCTCTTTTTATTAACTCTAAATGAACTGATTTGGACGTTAATATGCCTGGTACATTCTATTGGCTAGAAGGAACCTTGGGGTAGGAATTATACAGGATGATGGGGGCAGTCGTAGAATCCTGCCTGCCTTAGAATTCTGAGAAGAAGTTATAAGGAACACAAGCCAACAGCAGAGGTAGCAGATGGGTCTATTTCAGTGGTGGTAAAATAATGGCATGCATGTTACTGTGTTTTTCTTTTAGACAAACACATTAATGAATTGTCCTTTGAAACTTTCTCATACTGAGGAATCTCTGTTAATGATAGCCACCCTGGACTCTCTTGGAGTATGAATTGGACAATGACTCTGAGTAATATTTGAGTGATCTTTCATCCTTTGTGCGGTACCAAGGTTGTAAACTGTGACAAGTGGTGCCCATTGTGTGGAATGAATGAGGACCATGTGAGGAATAAGTTGGTGCAACTCAGCATGAAGACAAGTTTCCCAAAGCCTAGAAAAGGAACAAAGACAACCAACTTCACATCCTGATTCCGAGGGACTTCTGGGAAGATGCTGAAGTGGTGAACAGCAGAGAAACAGCTTCTCTGAGATTTAATGTTTTAATGCTGGAATATAGCAATGTGAGGAAGAGAAAAAGGAGGGAAGTAGTCTCAGGACACAGCAAGGATCTGAAGTGAGAATCGAATCCCATGGGAAGAGTGATGAGAGAGACCTCAGCATAAAAGAAGGAGGTGGCAAGCAGCACTTGCTCCCTAAGTCTTGGTTTGTGGTTTGGGAGGGCAAGGTCAAACCTGCAAATGCATGGCAACTACTGGTAACCCCAGAGGCCTTGTAAGGAGACACATGCCAGTAGAATGGACTAGTGGATGCAGTGGACTGCAGTGGTTATTCGGGTTCAGACATCCCCCAGGAGAGGGCAATTGACTGGTTGCCACCTTGGAGAAGAGCCAACTGAGCTCAGAACTCAGAGCATCACAGGTTAGTTCCATCTAGTGGCTCCCAGTGTCAGGATGAAGCAGAGTTGAGTTCAAGCTGGCAAAAGGTACATAGAGATGCAGGCTAACAACTCAGTTTCCATCTCACTGCCAGAAACCAGCTTGAACTTCAGTGGAACTAAAGGTAAAGGCTTACTAGAATTATCCACTACCCTGTTGGAAGTCTACTACTGGGATTAGTCAGTGTGGAACTGGGCTCTGTCTGCCCATTCTACCAGTAACAGCAGAAACATTCCATGAAGTGGCCATTTTTTCTTCTTTTCTTCCTTTTTTTTTCTTGTTTGTTCTTTTTTTTATGTGTGAACATTGTTTCTAGTTTTCTGTTGTTGTGTTGTTCTGTTCACGTTTCTGTTTCTTTCTTCTCTCTTTTGCTCCTGTCTTCTTCATCAGTTTCCCAAAGTTTGCACAATCTTCCTGTATCCTCCAGTCTTGCTATTAATCTCTTCCTCTTCGTCTGTTCTCTGTTTTCCCTGTAAGCCCTTTAAAATTTTCTTCCCATGGTAAAATCCCATACTGCAGGCTATTTACTGTGTGCAATTTTCTACTTTGCTTAAGATTTTGTTACATAGCCACAAATCTAGTTTATACAGTTAAAGATGGGAAATTAATAGTTACCACAATTTGTTATTTTCAAGGCTGTATTTGATGCCACTGTTATTACTGATTGTACTATTTAGCCAAAGTGACTAATGAGTTGTTCTTCCTGGTATGTCAAGACTGAGACTGCCTGATGGTCATAAACAATACTATAAGCCAGTGCCAAAGAATGAGGGACTAGGTCAAATAGGTAGCAAACTCTCACTTTCAATAAATTGAAGAGTCACCTGGACTCTCTGAAGTGATGGCAGGGGAAGTGGCAAAGAAGATGAATGAGGCTCTAGAAAAAATCAAATCAGAAATAGTTTGTTAGATAACTATAAAAATGGTGACCATAATGAAGGACATGGTTAGTGACTCTAAAGCAGATACAGATAAAAAATACAGGAGGTCAGGAAAATGATGGAAATCATGAATGCTAGCATAAAAAAGAAATGGAATCCATGAAACAGATTCAAACAGATATCCAGCAGATTAAAAATTTCATGGAGGGTTGGGGATATAGCTCAGTGGTACAACACCTGCCTGGCAAGCATGAGATCATGAGTTCAACCCCCAGTATAAAAAAAAATCCATTGAAAGTATATCCAGCAGAATGAGCCAATATGAAGAAAAAATATTAGAAATAGAAGACAGGATTCCAGTTAGCTACCATGAAAATAAATATTTCCTCAAAATAACAAGGGACCATGAAAAATCTAACTTCTGCTCAATGATGAAAACAAGAATAATGCAAGATTGATTTAAATCAATGAAGAAGCAGGAGATAGTGCAAAGAACATAAAAAAGTGCTCACAGAAGTAATGGCAGCAAACCTCCCAAACACAGACAAAGAATTTCACATACAGATAATTGAGGCATATTGCTATGGTTTGTGTTTACATGTTCCCCTCAAAGCCCCATGCAGTCATTGGGAGGCGGGCAGGATTTTCAGAAGTGACTGAATCTAGAATGTGTGATGCTGGGGTTAAGGGTATATGGTTATTTAATCAGTTCACTGATTGGTTTAGCACAGTTCTGGCTAGGAACAATGGTGTTAGTGCTACACCCACCCTAGGGCATGTAGCCTTCATACAATATAAGATACAGAAAGTCTTGTCTCACCCCCTTGTTGTTTTGATACCCTGTGGGCACCATGAACAGATTTCCTCTGTGATGGCCCTCTGCCAAGCCACCCTGCCTTAGAGTCAGATGATTATGGGCTGAAATCTCTACAAACTTGTGAGCCAAATAAACCTTTCCTCTTTTAACTTTGGGTGTAAGGTATTTTATCTCAGCAACAAGAAATGTAGCCAAAACCTATTTACAACTCAAATTAGCCATGACAAAAATATAAATCTATACCAAGGTATGTAATAGTCAAGATTCCAGAAATTCAACACAAGAACATAATATTAAAAGCTATTAAAGAAAAAGAAATAAACCACCTATAAAAGAAAGTCTGTTGCATTCCATCAGACTTCTCAACATAACCCCTTAAGTTAGGGAGAGCTTGGCATGAAGTATTTTGAGCCCTAAAAGAACATAACCTCCAACCCAGATTGATGTACCCTGAAAAACTATCTTTCCAAATTGATGGAGAAATAATATATTTCCAGGACAAAGAACACCTGAGGAAATTCATGAACACCAAACCGGCTCTTCAGAAGATTCCAAAGGACATTCTAGAAAGAAATAACAAGGACTACAACTCCATGAACCCCAACAGAATGAATCCATATAGCAAGGCAAGTAATTAAACAGAGGAGGGCAAAAGGTAACCAACAACAGAAAAATATCAGGACAAGAATAAGTTAATACATTGCCATTAAAACCATCAATATAAATGATTTCAGTTCGCCAATGAAAAGAAAGAAGATCCAACAATATGCTGCATACAAGAAACACATTTAATTCAAAAAGAAATTCACAGACTGAAAGTCAAAGGATATGGAAAACAATACTTCAAGAGACAGGAAGCTGGAAAGAAGCAGGGGTAGCTAGTAAAGAGAATTTCAGGTCAAGACTGATTGAGAGAGATGAAGAAAGTTACTACATCCTTATAAAGGGAACAATCCAAGAGGAAGATGTGACAATCATAAATATATATTCACCAAATACCAGTGCACCTAACTATGTAAAACAAGTATTAACAGCGCTTATTTGAAAAATCAAGTAAGTGCTAATACAGTTGTAATGGGGGACCCCAATACCCCACTGTCACAAATAGACAGACCAACAAAACAAAAAGTCAACAGAGTAATGTCAGAAATGAACCAAACTTTTGAACAAATGGACTTAGTAGATGTCTACAGTGTTCTACCCCACATCAGAATACACATTCTTCTCAGCTGCACACAAAATGTTCTCCAAAATAGACCACATGCTACTTCATAAAATGCACTTACATAAATGCAAAGTAACCAAAATTATACCATGCATACTATCAGACTATAGTGCAATGAAACTGGAAATCAATTGCAAAAGAAACCACAAGAATTTAATAAACACATGGAAATTACATAATACCCCCCAGAACAACCAGTGGGTCACAGAGGAAATCAAAGATGAAATTAGACAGTTTCGACAATTAAACATTGCCATTACAATGTACCAGAACTTATGGGCCACAATGAAGGCACTCCTACCAAGGAAATTTATAGCAGTGAATTCCCATATTAGAAAAACAGAATGAGATCAAATGAACAACCTAATGTTGAATCTCAAGCTTCTAGACAAAGAAGAGCAAATCAAGTCCAAAACTCATATAAGAGAGGAAATTACAAAGATTGGAGCAGAAATTAATGCAATGAAGACTAAGAAAACAATACAAAGAAAGAATCAAGGAATCAAAAATTTGGTTCTTTGGAAGATTAAATAAAATTGACAAACCTTTAGCCAACCTTACCAAAAAAAGAAAAGACTCAAATACATGCAATTAGGAATGAAAAGGGTGAAATCACAACGGATCCTGTAGAAATCCAGAAGATCATCAATACCTATTTTGAGAACATGTATTCTTGTAAGATGGAAAATGCAAAAGAAAAGGATAGATTCCAAGATATATACGAATTACCAAAGCTGAATCAAGAAGATATAAAAATTCTAAATAAACCAGTACCAGTCAGTGGAATTGATGATGTAATTAAAACCCTACCAACAGAGAAAAGCCCCACTCCTGGTGGATTCATGGCTGAATTCTAAAAAAAATTTAGAGAAGACCTAATGCCACTATTTCTCAAACTCTTTAATGAAATTGAATGGAGAATGTGGTGAATTAACTAACGGACAACTTGGAACACTCACCTGAACTGAATCAGTGTGGTCCTGGAGTGGAAGGTTCACCTGAGGCTTGTTGTCAGCAACATGAAAGGTGAACTGGAAGGGAAGAGGTGGTGCTGCTTATTCTCCTGGAGAAGCTCATCATGCTGGCTTTCCTGATGTGAATTCAGCTGTTTTAGTCATTGGAGGACCTCAGGTCCTCACTGTCCCTGAGGATGGCTGCAGTTATCTTTGGAGGAGCTCTGGTCCTTACTTTGAATATCGCTTCCTGGCTCCAGTGCAGACCCCTCAACCTGCTGGCACAGATCTTTCATTGAACTGGCACAGACTTTCTGTCTTCTACCACTGATCTTGGGCCTTCCCAGTGCAGATCCTTGATACAAACTTCATGAGACATTCTCATGGGCTCTAGGCGTCCAGCTGGACTCGTGGAGGATATTGCCAAGGGTTCTAGGTCTTCAGCTGGACTTGTGCAGGACATCACTGTGGGACCCAAGCCCTTAGCCGAATGCCTTGGGTCTAGTACGTGGACTGATCTCCTATACTCTTCTGCATGTGACTGTTTGGGTGAATATTAGAAAATAACCCTTCAAATTGTGTGTTCCATATTAAATCTTTTCCCTCATTAACCCTAACTAAAACAGGAAGCAGTACTCCCAAATTCATTCCTTGAAGCAAGCATACCAAAACCAGAGAAGGCTCCAATCAAAAAAGAGAATTACAGGCCAAACTCCCTAATGAACATAGGCATGAAAATCCTTAATAAGATACTGGCAAACAGAATGCAGAAAATCATCAAGTCATGACCAAGCAGGATTCATACCAGTTACATAGGGAGGGTTCAACATACACAAATCAATAAATGTAATACAGCAGACAGAGTCAAACACAAAAGCTACATGATCATCTCAATAGATGCAGAAAAAGCATTTGACAAAGTTCAACATCCATTCAAAATTTAAAACAGCCTACAGAAAATTGGAATAGATGATCATTATCTCAATCTGATAAAAAGCTATCCATGGCAAACCAACAGCCAACACCATACTAAATGGACAAGAACTGAAAGCTTTCACTCTAAAATCAGGAACAAAGCAAGGATGTCCACTATCACCACTCTTATTTAATATAGTTCTGGAAACATTAGCCAGAAAAATTAGACAAGAAGGAGAAATAAAAGGAATAAGGATAGGAAATTAAAAAGTTAAATTGTCATTATTTATGGATGACAAGATACTTTCCATAGAAGGCTCCAAAAACTCCACCAAAAGATTTTTAAATTTAATAACCAAATTTAGTAGTGTAGCTGGTTACAAAGTCTTCGCTCAAAAATCAATAGCATTTGTGCACACAAACTCACTGAGAGAGAAATTAGGGAAACTGCACCTTTCATAATAGCATCAAAAAAATTAAATACTTAGAATCAATATAAAAAGAAAATAAAAGACCTATACATTGAAAACTACAGTACTCTGAAAAAGGAGATCAAAGAGGAAATCAGAAAATGGAAAGATATCTCTTGTCCTTGAGTAGGAAAGACTGAGATGGTGAAAATGATCATACTCCCAGTATTGTTATGCAGATTTAATACAATGCTGATCAAAATAGCAACAGCATAACTCACAGAATTAGAGAAAACAACCCTAAAATGCATTGTATCTAGAATAGCCAAAGCAATTATGGGCAACAAATTATGGGCAACAAAGGGGGCGTCACAATTCCTGACTTGAAAGTATACCACAAAGTTACTCTGAGAAAAGCAGCATGCTACTGCCAAAAAAGAAACAAAACAAAACAAAATAAAAAGCAAACAAACTAAAAAACGGGCTCAATGATCAATAGAACGTATTAGAAGGTGCAGAAACAACTCCAAGCATACACTCAGCCACCTTCTTTGACAAAAGCGCCAAATACCTGCACTGGAAGAACGATAGCCTCTTCAGTAAATAGTGCTGGAAAAATTGGCTTACTATATGCCAAAGATTAAAATTACACCCTTACATTTCACTAAGCACTAAACTAAACTGAAATTGCATCAAAGATCTAAATATTAAAACAGAAACAGTAATGTGCTGGAAGACAGAATAGGTAGAACTCTTGAAGACATAGGTGTTGGGAAAGATTTTATGGAAAAAAATCCAATCTCATGGGAAATATCACAAAGAACCAACAGTTAGAATTGCATCTTCTTAAATAGCTTTTGCATATCAAAGGAAACTACCAACAGAAAAAAGACAACCTACGGAGGAGAAAAAAATGTTTTACCAGCTACTCCTCAAATGAAGGACTAATATCTAAAATATGCAAAGAACTCAAGAACTCAAAACCCCCACATTTAAAGACCCAATCCAAAACTGGGCATCTGAAAGGAACAGGCACTTCTCAGATGAAGAAATACAAAAAGCAAATAAATATATGAAAAAATGTTCAACATTAGTCATTTGAGAGATGTAAATTTAAACAGCACTGAGATTCCATCTCACTCCAACAGGAATTTATATTCTCAAGAAATCAATCTATAACAAATGCTGACAGGGCTGTGAGGAAAAAGGAACCCTTCCCCGCTGCTGGTTGTAATGTAGACTGTGCAACCACTGTGGAAATCAACATGGAGATTCCTCTAAAAACTAAAACTTGGGCCAGGGATTTAGCTCAGCAGCACAGTGCCTGCCTGGCAAGTTCAAGGTCCTGAGTTTGATTCCTGGTAAAAAAAAAAAAAAAAAAAAAAAAAAAAAAAAAAAAAAAAAAAAAAAAAAAAAAAAAAAATATATACTTTTCTTTTTCTTTTTCCTAACATAAAAAAAAAAAAAAAAAAAAAAAAAAAAAAAAAAAAAAAAAAAAAAAAAGAAAAAAGAAAAAAGAAAAAAACTAAAACTAGAGGTTCCATTTGATCCAGCTATTCCCCTTCTTGGTATCTTCCCAAAAGAATTAAAAACATCATACAATATATGCATACACATCTTTATAGCTTCATAGTTTGTAATAGCCACATCTTCAAAACAGCTCAATTAAGAGATGAATGGTTTAAGATTTTTTTTAATATACAATGGAGTGCTACTCTAATATATAGAAGGATAAGCTTGAGGCATTTCTAGGTAAATGAGTAAACCTTTAGACCATACTCTTCAGTGAAATTAATCAGACACACATGTTTAAATACCACTTTGTTTCCCTGGTGTGAAAAATCAAAAGTGTAAATAAGGACCAAAATGTATAATAGATATTGGGAAACGGGAAGGAAGTGCTAAAGGGGGAAGGGGAACAGGGAGGGGGAGGAGAGAAGGAAGGGAGGGACAAGAAAAAGAATAGAAGGAAAAATGGAAACAAACCTTTCTGAAATAAGAAGAGGAAGAGAGGAGGGAAGTGGGGGAAAAAAAGAAGCAAGACACGTCATGCATCAGTACAAATTCCCTATGATAAATGTAACAACCATCATGTATATCTAAAATGTGATAAAATTTTTAAAAGATGCTAATGTATGAGTCATTTTTTTATAAATTAAAACCTCAGTATTCAGTTTAACTGCAGTGTTGACTATTTGCAATAAATAAGTGGGTTTTGTGTTACAATTTGGCAGTCAGTCTCTGAAAGGTCTTCCATCACTATTTTGACAGTTTCTTATGGATTTGTTGGTAGCTCAATATTGAAACACCAGACTGCTAGCAAGAAGGGAATATTCTAGAATCTAGATCTGGAAGGACAGAGATTCTCAACCTGACTGGATATTAGAACAACAAGGGAGGTGCTGTAGATCTGGGCATCTTTTGTTGTTTTCGTTTTTGCTGGAAACCATAATCTGCACATTACGTTGCATTCACCTCTAGGGGATATGCAGGACATCTACTGAGAAGTGAAAAGAAAAGCTTCAATTTTCTAGAAAAATGCATGTTTAAGTTTAAAAATGAGAGCAAACAAACTTTAGACTTCTTGTTTACATGAAGAGCTCAGAAGTTCTGCTTTTAACTTCATGAGAAAAAGACAGAATTGAACATAAGCAACTTAGATACCTCAGAAAACTGAGGTCACAGAACAAACTCTGTAAAGACAGGTGGATACAGAGAATCACACATAGGGGTTAGTATCTGTAGGAAACATTTGAATTGTAGTTGTTGAATCGCTGAGAGCTGGTATAGACTTGTTTGAGACTTAAAACTTCAGAGGGGCCCAGTTTTGGAGCGGACCCCACACTCATGAGTCATATCACACCTCTCTGGTTCTTGCTATAAATACCAGGGAAAAGTCTTCTCTGTGAGGGATGAAAGGCAAGAAATAGTCATTTTGAAATAAGCCCAGACTTCTCGGCTTTTCTCAATGAGGCCGGTCATCTGGGTAAACTATGTTACTAGAGCCTAGTCAACAGGGGTTTTACCAGAACCAAATCAGTCAGAGGAAAGGGAAATACTCAACTCTGTGTCACAGAAAGACCAGGATCTAATTAGATAACTGAAGGGTTTTCCCCTCCTCTTGCGTTTTACTACCACATTAATAGATATCCTGTATAAAAATGGGATTATAAATAAAAGAAGTACAAGCCTAAAACTCTATTTGAGGAATCTCTCTAGGAAAACCTAAACCTGAAAGAGGGGACAAAATCAACGATGCTAGAGAAAATGTTAGCCTTTGACATCACAACTACAGAAAATAGTAAAAAGCCTAACTGCTAGCCAAATAAACGTAAACCCTCATACAAAAAAGTATATCCACCTTTCTTTTTACAAACTACATCATATCAGGCTTTCAACAAAAATCACAAGGCATGCTAGAGAGCAAAAAATAAATAAAAATAAAAATAAAACATTTAAGGAGGCAAAGCAGTCTTCAGAACCAGACTCCAATATGGCAAAGAGTTTTTAAATGACCACACCAGGAATTTAAAATATGCTAAGGACTCTAATAGAAAAAGTAGAAACACACAATAGCTGAGTAATGTATGCAGAAAAGTGAAGCTTTTAAGGAAAAATCAAAAGGATGATATAAAAATCCACAAAAGAAATGAAAAATGCATTTGATAGCAAAGCAGGCTACGAACATCTAAGGAAAGAATGGGTGAGGTTGAACAAATGCCAATGGAAACTTCTAAAATTGAAATGCATCAAAGGAAGAAGGTGCAGCAGAATATTCAATAACTATGGAGCAATTATAAAAAGTGTAACATATATATATAACAAAAATACCAGAGAAGAAAGAAAAACAAAAAGAGATAAATATATCTGTAAGTTTTCCATTGCTGAAAAAAAAAAAAAAAAAACTTGACACAAGCAACTCAAAGAAAGAAGAGTTCATTTTGATTCATGGTTTCAGAGGTCTGAGTTGATGTTTGAGCACTCCCTGCTTTTAGGCCTTTGGTGAAGGAGAATATCATGGCAGAAGGCGTGACAGAGGAAACCTGCTCACTTTGTGCCAGTTGGAAAGCAGAGAGAGGGGAAGAGCCAGAGAGGAAGGGTCCAGGGACAAGTATGAGGTCTCCAAGGTCATGCCCTCATGACTCACTCCCTCCTACTAAAGCCCATCTCCTAAGCTCCCTTCACCTCTCCCTAATGCCATCAAATTATGATATTGATACATTAATACACAAGTGAAGTTAAAACCCTCATGATTCAAACACCTACCAAAAGCCCATCAGTTTGCCTTCATGGAGTATTTTAGATCCAAATCATAGTAATATTTGAAGTAGTAATGGCCAACAATTTTCCAGATTTAACAACAGACCACAGACCAGGAATTTCAAAGAATGGTAACCAGTATAAAACTAAATAATAGGTGCACAGGTGTGTGATGATTGAGTGGTGAAAAGTCAAAGACAAAGAAAGACTCTTGAAAGAAATCAGACAAGGAGAAATTTTAGCTACAGAGGAACTAGAATAAAAATTAAATCAGACTTCTCTTCAGAAACCATGCAAACAAGAAGAATATGAATGAAATGGGTATTGAAAGAAAAAAAAACCCACCAACTTAAAATTGTTTATCTAGCACAATTATACTTCAAAAGGGAGAAGAAACAAAGATTAGATATTCTTAGACAAACAAAAATTGAAGGAATTTATCACCAGTATAGCTGGCTTCAAACAAATGTTGTTTAAAAAGAAAGAAAGCTATAGAAGTCTGAATCTCATATGTATGTTAAAAAACAAGGAGTGTTAGAGAGGAATAAATGAAGATAAAATGTTTCTTTTTTCTTATCTTAATTGACTTAACAGAAGACAGTTGATTCAAAATAATGTTACCAACACATATTTGGCGATTATAATTTATGGATAAGTGAAATGAATGTCAGTAGTATGACAAAGGACAAGAAGAATACTTCGTTGTTAAAATGTATTTGCACTACTCATAAAGTCCATTTAAAGTAGACTTGGATTAGTTGTAACTGTATACCACCACAAGCTCCAAGGAAGTTGCTAAAAAAAAAAAGTATAATTGATATGCAAAGATGGGAAGAAACAGAATCACTTAAAATGCTCAGTTAAAATGTGAAAAGGCATTAAAAACAGTAAAAGGCCAAAAAAGAAACAAAAATAGAAGCGATAATTGGAAAATAGCTACAAATATAGTAGCTGTTAATGCTGTGGGTAAGGTCCTGTGTCCCCCCAAAGCCTAATGTAATCATGGACAGGACTGAGTCTGACGTTTGTGATTGGTTTGTTGTCTAGCACTGGGATTGGTGGTGTGAGTGCTGCACCTGCCCAGGAGTGGAACTGACATACAGTGTAGGGCAAGAGGAAGGTGTGTCTTGCTCTCTCCCTCTTGCCAGTTGGCTTGCTGTTGCAACAGCCATGAATGGCGGTCCCACCATGCCACACTGCCTTGAAGCCAACTGAGTATGGACTGAAACCTCCAAGAACTGTAAGAAATAAACCTTTCCTTCCCTAATTTTGGGCGTCAGGTATTTTGTCTCAGCAACAAGTGAAAAGTAACTAAGACAATCAATAATCACTTTAGATGTAAATGACTTAAATATACCACTTAAAAGACACTGTCAGATCCTACCATACAAGAATCTTTACTGATATTTCATACTGATAGGGAAGTATATGATTCATAAGTACACATATGAAAGTTACGTAGTCAAAGATTTCTTTAAAAATGGAAATGAGCATTTCAAAATGTTTGGGAGGTAATGGCCTAGAATGGAAGCACTTCTCACATTTTATTGTGCATAGGAATCATGTGGGGATGATATTACAGTGCAGATTTTGAAACAGTGAGCTTAGCATAGAGTTCAAATTCTACACTTCAGAAAAGAACCCCAGGGATATTGATGCTGGCACCCTCCGACCTCCCTCTGAGTATCAGGGATGTAGAGAACATATCCCAAACCACAATAACCGTGTTACACCTAAAACAGAAAAAACAGATCTGTACTGCTGAGAGATCCTTCCCTGCAATGGCAATGCATTCGTATACTACCAATGTACTTACTTTTTAAAGACTTTTTAAGGTCAAGAAAAACCGTATCTAGATAGTGAAAAAAATTGGAGAGAAAGGAAGCCAAGAAAAGGAGAAGAAGAAGGGACAAAAATGGAGAGAATTAGAAATGGAGACAGGAAGCCTTGCGATTTGAATGCTTGCCAGCTCCAAACTCATGCTGAAATTTAACTGCCATTGTGACCATGTGGAGACACAGAATGTATACGTGTGTTTAAGTCATGAGGGCTCCACACTCACAAATGAACTAATGCTATCATCAGAGGATGGAGTCCTTTCTTGGGAATGGATTTGCCTACTGTCTTTCTTCTTCTTCTTCTTCTTCTTCTTCTTCTTCTTTCTTCTTTCTTCTTCTTTCTTCTTTCTTCTTCTTCTTCTTCTTCCTTCTTCTTCTTCTTCTTCTTCCTCTTCTTTCTTCTTCTTCCTCTTCTTTCTTCTTCTTCTTCTTCTTCTTCTTCTTCTTCTTCTTCTTCTTCTTCTTCTTCTTCTTCTTCTTCTTCTTCTTCCCCCTTTCCCTCTCTCTCTTCCCCCCCGGCTCTTCTGTCATGTGATGCCTTCTGCCATGTTATATCAGCAAGAAGGCCTTCTCTAGAGACCAGTGCCTTGTTATTGGGCTTCCCAGCCTCCAGAACTTTAAGCCAACAAATTTCTCTTTTTACAAATTACCCAGCCTAAGATCTTCTGACATAGCAGCATAAAATATGCTAAAACAGGAAGAAATGAACTAGAATACCAGAAAACATTTCTCTGTCTATTTAGAGAATGGTAAATCTAACAAAGTTATCCAGAAATTGAAAAACTATGCATATAGAAATTCAAAATCTTACTTTTATGATGCACTCAAACAATGTTGAAAGTTATGATTACACTATAAGGAATATTTTAAAATATAGGTCTAGAGGGCAGGCTTTTAATTTTTTGCTTTCAGTTTTTATGGCTACAGAAGGGGATCTGTGATGAGACTTCTTCAGAGGCTTTGTGGCAGAGAGCCAAGTCATATCCAGCACCCTTAATTCCTGGAGGAGCATTTGCAGAGCAAAACTTGACTGTTTAGTAGTAACCTGAAGCCAGAACAAGCAGGCAGGAGCCCGAGACCATCCAGACGGGAGAGAAAGAAAGCAATGCAAGCCTGAATGCTTCTCCATCCACTTGGCAAAAGCAAATGCTGAAGATCCCCTCACGTGTAAGTTTAAGGGAGAAATAAATTACTGTGAGAAAAGCTATAGATCTGGGAAGATTCATAGCAATTTCTTGAACTATTTGCACACTTCCTGTTTACTTCTCAACACACTGCCACCGGTTACTGCTCTCTCTCCACACTTCATTGTCTCTCTACTGAAAGTAATTTCAAAATCCAAAGAACATTCCAGTATTTCCTACAGATCTGTTGAAATATCTGACCCTAATGTCACTAAACCAATGAATCAAGCAATAAAAATAGCTACATAGGCTTTAAGGGGGAGGGAGAGGTCCACTGACTCTGGCTTTCCTCTCATAGGCCTGGTGACTCTTCAGTCTCTTTCTCCGGCTCTTTAGCCAGGCTTTAAAATGTCTCTTCTTAAAGTATGGTTTTCAGGCATATAATATATTTTATCTGAGGCTGGACCATGGGAGCGCATGATGGAAAGTTCACTCTTATTGACTTTTCTTAGAACCAAAGAAGAGTATGACACTATCCATCTTACCCTGTTACCATAGATTGCATAGTGAAAATTCTTCACACAAATGAATCTAACCCTCTAGTCACAAGTTGAACCTAAGTGTAGGATCTTAATACAAAAACGTGTTGCAGAAATCAGTACAAGTAATCATTACCATCTCATTTTTTCATCAAATCATTCCCTTCTCTGAAAACATGAACTGCATAGGGAAATAATGTTGTGTGCTGTTGTTTGTAAAACAAAGATTCTCATTTCCTAGCAACTTCTATTAAAAAATTATCGATTGAGGGGGGAAAAACAAGTTATCATTCCATAAAATTAATGATTATTAAAAGTTACCCATTACCTATCTTATACAACTGACTCAGAGATCATTAAATGTATTAAATAGCACTGTGGCCAGAAAATACAGTTGGTGATGGCTACAGTGAGCAGTTGACTCCTAATGACACCCATCTCTGGCACAGACTCTGTTATTTGAACTGAAGCAGATCACTTCCCCATTTGGCCTTTTTCCCTCTTGCAAAATGGGCCTGTTGGGTTTCTAAATTCTGCTTTGCTTAGGTCCATCAGCCTGGCCACATTCCATTGTTTCTGTTCAAAACACTCATGGCCCTTACAGTTGCCTGAGTCTCTAGCCCTGCCTTCCAACCTTAGCACTCCTACCAGGACCCTTCTCTCTCTGAACACAGCTCTTCCATTTTGTCTTCTTCTGGGCACAGGTCCTATGGCTTGCACATATCATTCCCCCAGCAATACACCAATGTACATGGACAAAGAAACAGCACCAGCAGACTGAAGTTTATCACATGACAGTACATGTAAAACACAGATAAGTAATTGGGGATGAGGTTAGTGTCTGTATTATGAATCTCCATTGGCTTTGTTGACATAGTCTAGCAATAAATAAAATGGTGAGAACAGGCCCTTAGGAAAGTGAGCTATCCCTAGGCCTCTCTTGGGAGCACAGATCTGTAGTGTTAACTTGGCTGCACTTTAAAAATACTCACCCCTATTTCTGAGTTCCCCTTCTTTCAAGCTGCCTGGAAAGCTCCAGCTTATCTCTTCTATCCTTCCAGCTGCCACAGAGAGTGGAGAAACTGGTTTTTCCTGAGCTTCTCTGAGGCACCTTTGACTTTGCTCTTGGTTCATTCCCTCCTCAGAGACCCCTTTCTAAGTGGAGGTCAGCATTATCTTGCTTCCCACTTAAAGTTTCTGTTTTCAGGGTTTTTTTTTTTAATTGAGTAAGGGCCTGCAGGTGTCAACACAAGGGGTGGTGTAGGGATGGATGCAGGTTCTCAGGCCCTAAGAGTTGCCTCTGGCCCTGTCATGCTGAATGAACCACAGAGCAGAACCCAAGCAGAGAATTCTTGGGCTTAAGGATGTTGGGGATTTCTTCTGCCTCTCTGTGCTCATCTCTACGAAGCCTCACCCACTAAAATGACCATCCACCCTGTTTCTACAGCTTTCTAGAGGGGCAGTTCTGAACCCCTCCTCCACTCACTCATTTCTGCACCCCTTACAGGAAATTTCACGTTTTCCCGCCAGTATTTACCCAAGTAGCCCTTTTCTGAAAATGAACATTTGAAAAAGAACCAGTTTATAGGAGAAAAAAAAGGGATTGCTTTTATTTGCAAGCTGATAATGAATGAATGAAAGAAGCCAAAAGTAAAGGTCAACTGTTTATCCAACTTTTTATCCTATTTCTTCAAATCTTTTTGGCATTTAGAGTAGCATGAAAATCTGCCTCCTGAAAAGTTCAAGCACTATCTGCTTTGAGATAAACCTTTCCTGCTTACAGAAAATGATTATGTTGTGACTTTAAGAAGGGCAACCCCTCCTTCTCACACCTCCTTCTCCCCGCTCCTTCTCACACCAAATCAGCACACTTGCATTTAGAAGCCTTGAACAGCTGAGCTGTTGCAGATAGGGTGGGGTAAGGGAGGAGGGGTATCCAAGCCGCAGGTACTTCCTGGAGTTCTGCCAGACTGACATGGTAAAGGACAGCGTGACACCCACATGCTCACCCACGCTTACATTTGCTGTTTGATATGATGCCTGAACCCTTAGGACTGCAGTTTGGAAGTTCGGGTAAGTTTGCCCTCCACAGAACAAATGGCAATCACTGGAAACAGTTTTAGTTATCACAACTGGGCAGTGCGGGGGTGGTGCTAATAGCATCTAGTGGGTAAAGGCCAAGGATGCCACTACACATCCTGCAGAACAGTGTCCATGAAGAATTCTGTAGCCCGACACATACCTAGATTGAGAAATTCTGCCTTCAGTTACTTTAGAGTAACTAATTTGCAATGAGTGATTTCTGATAAGTGTTTTCAGATCCAGACTCTTCCAAAAGCCCCAATTCTGACTTCATTCTTATTTATTTATTTACTAATTTTATATGCATATTTTGAGTACCTACTCTTATATGACAAATCCTGTACAGATGCTTGAAAAAAATGGCCAGCAGAATTAACTACAGTCCCAGTCCCCAAAAGGATACACTCTTGCAGGGAGAGGTGAACATTAAGAGAATATACTAAAGGTGACTCGCTATATAATATGGATTGTTCTAAACACGTATTAATTCATTTAGCTCTTACAACCGTCCTGCAGGGCAGGTACTGTTATTATTGCTGTCATATTAGGAAGACAGCTGGAACATGAATTGTTTCAGATTAAGTGACTTGCACAAGATCACACATACAACTGGTGGTGTGAGTGTGATTCAAAACTAGTCCATTGAGTTCCAGGGTCTGTGTTTTAGCCAGCATACTATGCTGTCTCACATAAAACAGCTGGGATGATAGCAAATCATGAAAAAAGAGAGGAAAACACAGTGTCTATTTTTAAAGGGGGCTATAATGTGATCAGGAGGCCCTGCAGAGGTCTGGAACTGATGAAACAACACAAGGAGAGGAGAGCATTCCAGGCACGGGGACAGTGCGTGCATGCGTTTCTGTTGTCACTGGAGGAAATCACCACAAACTTAATGGCTTAAAACAGCACACATTTCTCTTACAGTTCTGTGGGTTAAAGTGTGAAATAGCTGGATGTAGTGGCACACGCCTGTAATCCCAGCACTCGGGAGGCTGAGGCAGAAGGATCGTTGCAAGTTCAAGACCAGTCTGGGCTACAAAGTGAGTTCAAGGCCACCTTGAACTGCATAATGAAACCCTGTCTCAAAAAATAAGGTCAGGGATTTAGCTCAGTGGCATAAGCGCCTGCCTGGTGGCAGGTGTGAGGTTGTTTCATCCCTGGTACAAAATATATATATGTATATGTATATATATATATAGTATGAAATGGTCTCACTGTGCACAAAGGAAGGTGCTGGCAGGGCTGCATTCCTTTCTGAAAGCCCTAGGGGACTCTGTGTCCTTGTCCTCCCAGCCCCTGGAAGTTGTGTTCATTGTGGCTTGTGGCTCCACCTTCAAAGCCAGCAATGCCTGGTTGAGTCAGTCTCTCAACAAATCACTCTCACCTTCTCTCCTGATTCCCTCCCACCCTCAATCCTAGCCAAAACTATGTCAAATCAATCGGTGGACTGATTCAGTAATCACACTCTCTTGATCCCAGCACCACACAACTCTAGATCTAGCCGCCTCTGAAAAACCTCCCCACCAGTGACTGCATGAGGCTTTGGGGGGACATCTAGATGCAAGCCATAACAAGCATGAAAGGCAGAAGGAGCCTGTGTCATACAAATGGAGCAAGCATAAGGCAGACAAGAAGTTAGGCCAGTGGGGGTGAGTGGACCAGCAAGATGAGGGGCAGGAGACCAGATGGAAGTGATTACAGTGGGCTAGGCTTTAAGACACTGAAGCAGGAAGGTAAAGATTCAAGAGAGGTTTTGGAGTTAAAATCAACAGGACTTCAGGCTGGGTGAACGGAAGAAGAGGGAGAAAGTGGAGGCTGGTGGCTCCAGGGCTTTCAATTTAAGCAAATGGTAGTAGTACCATACCCAGAGAACAAGAGCAACTGGGGAGGAATATATGTGGGAAAGAAATTTGGCTTTGGATGCATTGAGGAAAGCAGGTAGGTGGTTGAATTTGTGACTGTAGGGCTCAGAGGAGGGGTCTTGCTCATAGCTGGTAAACAGACCAGTGAACGCCTCCAATTCCATGTCCTGCTGGCCTCTCAGAGCTGATATGTCTCAGTCCGAATCCCCCATCTTCTTCCAAGCCAACTCCAGTATCTGCATCCTTTTCCCTGTTAAGGTACCATCCTACAGGGCAGAAACCTCTGATATATCTTGCCAGCTCCTGCAAGGCCCAGCAATATATCTGGCGCTTTATAAGAGGTTAATAAATATGATAGAATACATAAGTGATTAAATCAATATATATGAATCAATTGCTTCTACATATCTCCTCCCCCATGCTCTCTCTGACATTCTGTCCCATTCCTGTTGCCTTTGGGCAAAAGTCAGGTCTGTTTAGTTTAGAAGGTTCTGGGGTCAAATTCTGTTGTGACCTTAACACCTGGAGCCATGCGACCTTTGACCTAAACACTGCAGAGGGCCCCCTTCTCTCAGCAGCTCACCCAGTCACTTTGAGAGGCTTTATAAAACTGACACTCACTGCTGGATTTTAGTATTTTTTAAGAGCTCTGCTTCACAAAGCATTGCTATAAATTGATTTATTTGTAAAGTTGTAGTTTTTTGAAACATATATTCCTGGGTATGTATCATTTTGTGATTTACTGTTCCTTATCCTATAGGGTTTCCAGTAACTCAACACCTCTCTACCACACAAAGCTAGGGAGGATGGTGCTGCTCACAAAGGCATGCCCCACTGGGCCAGTGCCTCCCTGGGCTTAAACCTTCATAATCAGTCAGTCAGAAAAGCATCCATTAAGTTCTGCTGTATTAGTCACTGCAAAAAAATTTTTCAAAATTATACATAGTACTCACAGCCCGAGACCATCTTCTACCTTCTGGTTTTTTTTTTTGTTGTTGTTGTTGTTTTTGTTTTGTTTTGTTTTTGTGTTTTTTGCATTACATTTCTAAGATCATTAAAGAAGAAATTGGACAAAATACAGCAGATTGTTTAAAGAGAATTCTGGAGTTCTCCTTAGGTCAAATGTTAGTTGATTCTATTTCAGTAAAACTATGGTCAGAGAATTTTCTTTTTTTTTTTTTCATTTATCCATTACATAAACTTTATTAAAGAACCTATTACTTATCAGACAAGGACAGTATAGAAGAAGCTTGCTCCAGATCCTTGCTGGGGCTTATATTCAAGAAGGGAAAGATAGGTGATGAGCTATAAATAAACAAGAAAATATACTAGATCTCAGTGCTGACAATAGGATTGTGTGAGATGATGGATAGGGAACTAACATTTTAGGAAAGTCCTGTTGCAATGGCAGACATTTAAGCTGGAACTTCAATAACAGGAGGAAAAAAAGGCATTAACCCACAGATCTAAAGAAAAATACCCAGGTATTTCTTTACTAAAAGCTACACAACAGAGTCTTGGTTCTGCTTAATATTATTATAGCCACTAGAGTTACTACTGTACCTGCAGGCCTTAGCTCTGATAGCCACTTAGTGAAGACCAGATGGTTACCCCCAGGACCTACCTCCAGGGTCTCACTTTGCAAATCTCCCTGAACCAGTATTCACTACAGGGCTGTGTGCTTAGGGGCTCAACCAAAGATGAGTCCTTCCCCCTGCCCTAAGGCTGTGAGTGTTCTAACCTTCACTCTCACTTATTTATTTTATTTTCATGCATTGCCCACCTGGCTCAAGGCTCTGCTCAGTCTCCAGGTGTGATCTGCTTCGGTGCCTTAGAAATAACAGCAGGAAAACCCTTCCATTCACTTCTGAACCACAGTAAAGGAAATGCGTGAGCTCAAAGGAACCTGACCCACTTAGCACCTTGCCTCCTTTCCCGCATGGCTCTGCCTAAACTGAATTTGGAAATCAGAGTCTCTTAGTTGCCTGAGGATGTCATATCCTCCACCCCAGGAAGGTCGTTCTGCGATGAGTCCCTCCCAGCTGCGACTTCAGTCCGTTTCTGGGAACTGGTTCTCAATGCTGGAAATGCATAACTGACTCATCTATAGACTCAACACAGCCAAGGAAAGGTTGGTGAACTTGAAGAGGGGTCAATGGGAATTAAGACCAAAACAAAGGCAAAAAGGAGACCATAATAAAATATGAAATAAAAATAGAGCAGAGCATCCAAGAACTGTAAAACAAAGCCAGTGGTGGAAAGGCAGTGGTTACAGCAAGTGGAAGGATCTTAGGGTTTACACGGTCCCACCTACTTCCTTATTAGACAGAATTAACTTCAAATGCACCCTGAAAATCAGCTCTCAACCTTAATTTCTAAGACATACTCCTTGGCTAGCAAACTCCAGCCTAATGTAGAGACAGTCTTAGTAGTAATGAAAATAATGTTCACATGGTATAATTTCGGGATCGTTAATATAGGATTGCCAGACAAAATACAGAACACCCAGTTCAATTTGAATTTCAGATTTTTTAGTATAAGCTATGTCTTGTACAATATTTGAGACATGCTTATACTAAAAATGTGCTCACTCTTTTCCTGAAACTTAAATTGAATTGAGCATCTCTAATTTTACTTGCTAAATTTCTACGCTAAGAGCCATCATACAACCCACTCCCAAGTGTCTCCTTCCCGACCACCCATGTTGCCTTGCCCAGGCAAAGCCTTGCCGTGCCTTGGTTTATCAGCTCTGCTGGGCATTAACCTCAGCAGCTTGAAGGAGCAAGGCAGAGGGGTGAGAGGACGGGAATGGCTACAGAGGAGGATTGTTCTGGACTTGAGATCTGGGCACCCCCTTTCAGAATCAGCTCTCCTTCTTACAAGTTGGACCCTTACCAAAAAAAAAAAAAAAAAAAAAAAAAACCTGATCCTGCCTTCTAGTACATAAAATGGCAATGACAGTCCCCACCCAGCCCCTTCTTGTGCTCTCAGATGATCCTCAGCACCGCTTTCAGCGGGAACGTAATTTGAAAACCAGATAGGACCATATGTTCATCTGATGGTGGTGTTACTCTTACTTACACAAAGAAACAGGAGTGAGCTCCCAGAAGCGGGATGATCTGTAAGGGAAGAGAAGGGCTCAGACGGCTTCGACCTGGTCTTTGCCAGGTATCTGTCAGAGCTGCCCATTTTCTACCCCTCCCCAATTACATTTCATATCTAATGATTCATCAATAGCATTTATTTTTGGATTTCGCCATCACCTTCACCCCAGGCACAACCAGGTTCCGTTATGTAACTGCTGTGGAGCTTGGCCTGGTCTGCGCTTGCAGGGGAAACTGCCAAGGGGATCACGCATGGGAGGCAGCAGTGATTCGAGACCCTGTCCTCTGAGTCAGCCTGATGCCAGCTGGGTGAGGTAAGCCTCCACCGGGGCCACCATTCACCTGCTGGCTCCTGGCCTCTCTCCGGCAGCAATCTGTACCCCACAGGCTTGGCGAGGGCGTGAGTAACAGGGCGGGTTTGTTTCCTGTGGCTCCTGGCCGGAGAGTAGTGGCCTGGATTCCATACATCAGTAAGAGGACAGACAGTGAGCTGACTCTGGTCTGGAATTAGTGCTCCCGATGCAGCTTTCCAGTGCTGTTCAGGCCACCTCTCCCAACTTCAGCCTCCAAGTTGTAGCCTCAGCTGCCACATCTGAGAAGTCCTATGGGCCTAGAGGACTTGCGTGCAAAGCTGGACCCTCCTCACTTGCTGCCACTCCCTCATCAACATAAGAGACAGTCCCCAGACCAAGGGACAATGAGGCTTAGGTGTTGTCTCTATTACCCGAAAAAGAAAAATGCACATGAGCAGGAGTAAGCCACCTTGGGCTCAGCCTGGGTCTCTGTGGTCCAGTGGTAGCAAATCTGCAGCACAAGTGGTGCAGTGAGCTGTTTGTGCCGTGAAAGCTCTAGAAGGTTCACCATCACTGCCCTGGTGTAGCAGAGAATATGCTGGGGTGTAGCTGAAGAGGTTTGAACTAGACGACAGCGGAATGCGTTCACGGTGCAGCGACCTGGAGTGGAGGCAGTGGGACAGGTTACTACAGGACGTCATGGAGAGGCCTGCCCTTGAACTCCATGACCAGATGAAAGTACTAGGTGTTTCCAGAAGGGAAGCACCTGAGCAGGGAATGCTCAGGATTCTCGGCGCCGTGAGGACCGGCTAGGGAACGTGTGACTGTCTGCCTGAGCACACAACCTCCGTGGGACAGCTTCAAACACAACGGGTCTTCTTAATGGCCTGGTGACAGAGAATCAGTGGGTTCCAGACTCCTCCAGTCAGTAACAGATGAGCAAGCTTGGGCCTGTCAGCCCCACCCACTCGTGTCCCAGGGTATCGTCTTGTCCTCCAGCCCTTCAGTGGCTGCCATGGTGACCCTGTGCACATGAGGTTGGGAGCTACAGAGTTAGCTGCTCTGTTCACTTAATGTGCACAGAAGGCATTGCAGTCAACAGCTCCAAAGTCCGCTTGAGAGAGGTGAGGCTGGAGGGGCCCCTGTGGAAAGGCATGGATGGTCCCCAAGGAGCGTTGCCTCTGGGATGCCCTTCTGAGCACTGTCACTCTGTCTGGCCCACAACCTGCCTCTCCTTGCTCTCTCTGAAATGGCTTCTCTCTGTCCCTCCAGACCAGATCTGGTTTCACTAGACTTGGAACTCTCTGAGCCCTTTCCTGCTGTGAACTGATTTATTTGGATGCATCTGTCACAGTGTGACGGAAGGGTGTCTGGCCAGCCAGGAGCCCAGCTGTGGCAGATGTGGCCTTGCAAAGCAGGCTCACAGAGACCCTGCCCACCCTTCCCCTTATTCCTCCC
>RJWM01001044.1:0-172749 GCA_004363535.1 Dasyprocta punctata | reverse complement strand
CTCCTCTTTCTCATTCCCTTCCATCTGTGGTTGATTCAGAAGTAGTATCTCCTTATTAAAGATTGGTTAAAGAGGCTCTACTTAGCAGAAAGCCCTTTGGGACACATGCATTTCAAATTAATATGTATCCCGACCACAACAAAATGTTCATGAACATAGTCATTTGGAGTATAATTTGCTTAAAGAATTAAAAAACAGTACTATGAACAAGGGCCCTTCACACTGGATTTGCTGAAGTCTGACCTAGGAGGTTTCTGCTTGCCTCCTTTAGATATTAGCATTTGGCTAGATCCTGCCTCTTTGCAGGGCAATATTTAAATTTTCACATTAATCTTCAAGAGTTAGTGGCTGAACAAGTGTGACAGTATTGAGTGGCAGGATATCCTGAGGTTACTGAGGAAATGCTGCTGGGAATGGGTCTATCCTAATCTCACAGTTAACCCTTCCAGACCAGTTGTCAGCAAATGACTTTCATTATGAAATGAGCTTGGGCAACTACTCCTGAGGAAGGTATTTCCATTCAGTTCTTTTTTAAAAATACATTCTTCAGGGCTCATGGGAGCCTTATGCCCAGTTCTTAGCAAGGTTGCAGGAAGCTGTCCAATGACAGATACCATGTGCCCAAGCAGCAGAGATTACTGTGTTGCAGTTGGCTTTTGAGAATACTAATAAAGACTGTGAACAAGTGTTAGGGGGCTGCCTGAGTGGCTAAAAATCTTGGAAACTATTTGAAAGTATGCCAAGATGTGGGTACTGAAGTCATAAGTCCTCTATGTTTGCTCAAGCCATGTTTGGTTTAATTAAATAAAATCAGGCTTCTTCAATAAAACAATGTGCCAATTGTGGCAAAACAGGGCATGTCCATAAATAGTGCACTCAAACCCAGGCAAGAAAGGGTGCAATTGTCCCTCTCCTGGTGGGGAAAGCACTAAGTCCTTGTCCTGGATGTCAAAAAAGAAATCACTGGGCTAAACAATGTTGCTCTAAATATTATAAAGATGTCACTCCACTGACAGGAAATGGGATACCTGCCTTGCCCCAGGAATCACAAACAATGGGAGCATTCTAAGTATAGGCTTACAGCCCCAAAACTTGTCGTAAGAACCCCAGGAACCACAGGATTAGACTTTCCTACTAATAAACAGGTGGATTTTATTGGAGGAGATAAACTTGTTAAAATCCCCACAGGAATCTGGGGAATTCTTCCTTTAGATACTATGGATGTAGTCCTGAAAAAAAAAGGTAGATTAATCCTATAGGGTGTTGAAATACTCCCTGGGATTATTGATTTTATTGATTCTAACTATTTGGAGGAAATTAGGTTGTAGTTCAGTAGCATGATGTTTGGGTCTTTGAGCCAGGAGATTGTATTGTTCAACTAAGTATTCAAATGGCTGTCAGAATCACAACTATTAGCTGAGGAGCTAAAGGATTTAGCAGTATCCCCTCCCTCATGAGGAGGTGTTCTTCACTCAAGATATCACAGACCACTAGCCCGTGCATACTCTTAAGATTAAAATATGTTTGAGGGCTCATGGATACAGGTGGAGATGTTTCAGTAATGGCTTCATCTGAATAGCCACCTGCCTGGCCCACCTGAGCAGCAGCCACCCCTTTAGTGGGGCTCAGGTCACTCAGACAGGTCATGCAGAGTGCTGCATCTCTAACCTATATAGGCCCTGATAATTTTAAGCCAGTCTTTCAGTCACTTATTGCAGGGATCCCAGTCAATTTGTAGGGCAGCCATATGCTTAAAAAATGGCAAATTCAAATTGCTAATAAAGCAATTCCACCTGTTGACAGAAAGATGCCTAAACTCATAGAAGTCTATCAGAGGAATGAAAGGGAAGATTCTGACCATGAGACAAATTTTTAACGACAGTCAATGTGGCTTCTTCTCAGTCATAAACTGCTCTCTCATTAAAATGCAAAACTGACATTCCTGTTTGGGTGGATCAATGGCCCCTACTATTGTAAGTTCATTTGCATACAAGTGTTAGTAGAAGATCAGTTGAAGGAGAGACATATTGAACCTTCCCTAGTCCTTGGAATACTCTCGTTTTTGGTATACCAAGAAATCAGGAAACTGGATTTCAGAGCTTCAGGATTTAAGAACTATTAATGCATATATTTTCCCTATATGTCCTCTGCAGTCCAGACTTCTCTCTACCACTGCAATTCCACAGGACTTATTGATATTAGGGCCTGCTTTTTTTTTTTATCATCTCTGTAAATCCACAGGACTGACCTCATTTTGCTCTTTCTGTTCCTGTCACTAACTTTGTTGAGCCTATGTGCTGATGTCAAAGGACAGTTTTGCCAGAAAGGATGAAGGACAGTACCATCCTGTGTCAGTGTTTTGTTGGTCAGGTTTTAGATCTTGTTAGAAAAAAATTTTCCTCAAGCCTTTATAATACATTATATGGAGGATATATAGCTTGCTGTTGATTCTCCACAAAAATTTATCCTCCTTTATGTGGAAACTAAATGGACTTTGATACAACATGGGTTATACAGAGGCATAGAGAAAATTTGAACTATCTCCCCCTATAGTTACTTGGGAACTCTGGTAATGGAAAGGGCAGTTTGAGTCCAGAAATTAACATTAAGAAGAAACTCATTACAAACATTAAAGGATTTCTAAAAATTATTGGGGGATACTAATTGATTTCCCCCAAATTAGGAATACCTACACATAAATTAAGCAATCTATATAAAATATTAGAAAGAGATCCAGATTTGAATTCTCACTGAACCCTCACAACTGAATCCCTTAAAGAACTCCAGATAATAGAAACTGCTTTGGCAAATAGACACAAGTTTTGAATTAGTCTAACTGTGCTTCTTATGCTGATTGTATTGCCTACTCCTTACTCTCACAATGGACTTTTTGGTCAATTAGTGAACCACAATCATCAAACTACTGAATGGCTTTATCTCCCTAACCACCTTACAAAAAGTCCTCGGATGTATACAGATCAATTAATTCAGTCATCCTGTCACTGCAGTATACAACTTTAAGGATTTAATCCTAATTGTATTGTGGTCCCTATTAATCTTGCACAGCATACCCATTTATTATAAACTTCCTTAATGTAGCAGATAGTCTTTGCAGCTTATACCGGATTAGTTGATGATCATTATCCTTCTGGTAAGTTTGTACAGTTATATTGTCATTATTCATTTATCTTACCTAAGAATACTCAGACAACTCCTCTTATGAATGCCTCAACTTACTTTACAGATGGATCTTGTAGTTTTGCTGCTTAATGGATTATGAAAAATCATCATAAGATTGTTATCCCTGGACTTTTGGCTCTAAGATCAGAATTAGCTGCTGTAAATACTGTGTTAGAATGTACTCTGGCAAAACCTGTTAACATTTTGCTTCATTCTGCCTATGTAGTTAATATCACTAATTGCTTGGAGACAGCCAGTGTCTTGGTTACTTTTCTCTCATTGCGGGGACAAAATACCCAACACCCAAAATTAAGGAAGGAAAGGTTTATTTGGCTTACACTTTTTGGAGGTTTCAGTCCATACTCAGCTGGCTCCAAGGCAGGGTGGTGTGGCTAAGGGGCAGCCGTTCATGGCAGCTGCAAGCAACAAGAATGAAAAGCGCAAAAAGGGGGAAAGCACGCCTCCTTTCCTCCCTTATATTGTATGGTGGCTATCCACCCCTGGGTGAGTGTAGCACTCACATCACCAATCCCAGCGCTGGACAAAGAACCAATCACAAACACTACATTCAGCTGCCTCGATGACTGTATGAGGCCTTGGTGGGAAGGTGTTTAAACAAACTACAACAATCAGTATAAAGGGCACACTAGTTCCCCCTCTGTTCAGTTCTTTTTTTATGATTTCAGGAGGCCATTTGGAATAGGATGGCCTCTTTTTATATAGGCCATGCATGCTCACCTTCTGGTCTTCTGGGACCACTGCTAGAAGGAAATCATCACACTGATAAATTCATCACCTTGATTTTTCAACAGGTGAGATTTTCCCATGCCTATTTCCATCAGAATACTTGAGCCTTTACTTCTCATTTTAAACTTTTCAGATCACAGGCATGCCATACTGTACAATCTTGTTTGTTTGACTTTTATTTTGGAAACAGAATCTCTCTATGTAGCCCAGGCTGGCTTTGAACTCACAGTGATCCTCCTGCCTCAGCCTCCTGTGTGCTGCTTATTGTATTTTGTCCAGCTTGCCAAATTTTACCTACATCAAATCCATCAGAAGTCTGTAATCCCCAAGACTGCCAGGCAAATGAGTTATGGCAAATGGATGTAACACATGTATCCCAATTTGGTGGACTTTACTATGTACATGCTAGTATAGACACTCATTTTATGCATGCTACCTACAATGCAGGTGAGACTATGGAGCATATACAGCAACATTGTCTCTCAGCATTTGCAAAGATGGAAGTTCCTAAGAAAATAAAAACAGATAATGGTTATGCCCATTTAAGTGAGAGCTTTCAAAGATTTTTGCAACAATAGAATGTTAATCATTCTAGTGGAATTCTTTAAAATATACAGGACAAACTATTGTTGAGCATGCATATTTGACATTAAAAATGACAATTACAGAAACAAAAAGAAGGAATAAGTCTAAATAATCCACAAGTTTGCCTTGATCTTGCAATTTTTCCACTTCAGTTTTTGAATCCTGTTGGTGATGTAGATAGCACCCCAGGAGCAGAGAACCATGGAAAAGTCCTCCCTATGTGTGCCCATGGTAGAACTTGACTCTACTCACCAGAGAAAGCCTTCTCTCCCAGATGATGACTGAAGAAAGCCACATAGGAGGCAGAAAGATGCATCCACCCCTAATGCCTACTGAGGTGAGAATACCTGACATCTATTGAAGGCATCTGAATAGACCTTCTGAGGAGTATTTCTGACTGTCAATCACATCTTCAGCTGGAAGTAGTCAGAACTGCCTTTGGTCTTTGTCCTCTCACAACAGTTAGGGGTACTTCTCTGGGGGGGCAGATAAATTAGTTATATTATAGATAGACAGGACTAGGCCCTCAAAAGGATACATTACAACTATGGATGGAGGCATAGGCATTAAAGGCTAAATTTTAAGACAGACGATAAAATGACTATACCTACATACTTGTCCTAGGGACCAACAGAAGTGATTGATATTCTGCTGCTATTATTATAAATACAAAAAAGGGGAGATGTAGGTGACCAGATAAAGACCTAATTGACCTTCTCGGCATGCACAAAGGAGAAAAGCAGCAAGCTGTGCTCCATGGGTAATGTGCAGGCTTGCTGGTGCATTGCAGGTTCTAAGGAAAAATCAACAGAGCTGAGATCTGGTTGTTTACCTGGGCATGTACTATAGATGACAGGAGGCAGATGAATCATTTCCTGTCCTAACTGCTTGTTCCGGTGTCTGAGGAAATAAAAGCAAAATGAGACAAAGGCTCAGGGCTCCTTGTTAAAGAAAGACAAGAGCTCCTTGGCTCCTCTTTTTAATTCTGTTTTTCATCCTTGTTCACCCTCTGGGGACAAACTCATAGGCATTTCAAGCAGGCTTGGTTTTCTACAAACATGGCCTCTGAGATACATAAACCAGGGTTTGACACTTGACTTAGACATTTAATGGCTATATGATCTTGGGCAAGTCCCTTATTTTCTTTGAGCTTTGGTAAAAATAGTAATAATCGTTTTAACTATCCCATAGGGTTTTTTTTTTTTTGAGGAGGAATTAAGAATTAGATATGATGCAATAGAAATTCCATCATATTCTAAATTAGACTTTCAGCTGGACTTGAAGGAGTCAGAGGTTTGTTTCTTATAGTTCTGCCAGTAGACACTGACCACACTCCTCCCAATTGCTCCACCAGTTCTTTTTGGCCTGTTTGCTCTATCAACTCATATTACCTTCCCCAGGATACTGCTCTAGGCTTTGTAGAGCTGCTTGGTCCATGTGCCACTTAGTCAGTGGGTGACTTTGTGGAATCTGAAAGCCTAGATTGCTGGTCATGAGAAAAGGACAAAGTGAGGTTGTTACTCATGCTACTGATCTCCCTGTGGGATTAGCTCGAGGCTGGGAACTTTCATGCTCACACCCTCACTTGAATACTAGTGATTCCCAGTCTTGCTTACTTCATTTCCTTACCAGTTTCTCTTGAGAACACTTCCTTAATAAATTACTTGCATACGAGTCTTCATTTCCAGATCTGTTTCAGAGGGGCCTGACTTAAAAGACAGTGACTATTGCTGCATACAGACTAAAATAAAATTTTGATGGGGGGTAGTTGGATTCAGGATGAGAACAGATATAGCTGTCAGAGGATTGATATATATAGCTGGGTGACTGTTTACTTTTCTGTAAAGCAGTTGTCAAATGAACTCAAATTTTACAAGAAAATATTTTGATACTGCCACAAGTTTTTCCATTCAACAAACAATTAGTTATTGCATAAAATACCATACAAAGTAAGCTATGAATGAGTAGCTGATTCACAGTGTGAAATAATAAACTGTTTTTTCTCCTAAGATTTTAAATTTGGGGATAATTTGTTACAGAGCAATAACTAACTGATAACAGCAAGGAGTCCAGTTTGGAAGCAGTGAGGTGATCCAGGGAAAGAGTGGTAGAAGGGGAAGTCAGAGGGGCCACAGTTCTCTGACAGTTGTCCAGATTGCACTCCTAATGGTGCTGATTCAGAAGATTCGATTCAGTAAGTTGGGATCTGGGCATCCACGAGAGGGAATGTTTCAAAACTCTGCAGGTAGTACTACCATGAAGTCACACTTGCACACTGGTAGGAAGACAACTTTATTCAGGTTGTGATGACAGCATCAACAATGAATTTAATGCCCCAATAAAAATGCCTGTCACTGACCTGAAAAAATGTGGGTGAGTGGGCTATATTCTTACTCACACTTAATTGATTTTAGGTGATGAGTTTGTAATAACTACACTGAATGTGAAGCACCCATAATTTAATAATTTTTATCAGAAAATTTTCTTATTAAAGTGTAACATGCTTAGAAAACACTTCCCCCTTCTGAAAAAATTGACCCATAATATTTATATGTATCATGGATTAAACAATAATTTGATACATGTATGAAATATATAATGACCACATCAGGGCCATTAGCCAAAATGAAATAAGAAGAGCTATTTACTGGTTTTCCATTCCCTTCTCCCTTTCTGCTGTCTTCTATGTAGGAATGTGTACTTTTGGTTGGAAGTTCTGCTGAAGCTTACTGTACCAACTTCCTCACCACACTGCAAAGTCACACCCTGATTCTAAATATCTGCATCTTCTCTCAGTGTCCTTTAATCAGAATTTATAGTTAACATCAATCATTTTTTTCAGGGTGCTCTCCAGACCCAGACTGCCGTGTCTTTTGCCTTTGGGATCAGAGTCTTTGATAAATCCTTTCCTATTAGACTCATTCTTAGATACGACTGAACATGGCAAGGGTGAGCAGGCAAAAGATACAGGCCTGGCCCAAGTAGAGCCTTCTGTACTCAAGTTATATCAGATGTCACAGGAAGGGAAAATTGTTTTAGGACAGGGAAAGATGGAAACTGAAGGCTACACCCGGAATGCTGATGGCACTTCCAGGGAGAAAGCATCTTCTTTCTGCTTGGGTTGATAGAAAAGTAAGATATCTAGTGATCTTTTCTTGGGGAAAATCTGTGTGAGATGGAAGCAAATCCAGAAGCAAGTAGAGGCAAGAGGCAGAGGAAACAGAGGAAACACAACATCAGAATAAAGTCCTGATGATATTATTTGAGTATTTGTTATATTGCTATACTGTTATTATTTATTTAAATTGTTTTGAGAAGCCAGGCGTCGTGGTGCACACCTTTAATCCCAGCACTCGGGGGGCTGAGGTAGGAGCAACGTTGTGAGTTCTAGGCTGGCTTGTGCTACAACGTGAGCGCAAGGCCTTGCCTGAACTATGTAGTGTGACCCTGCCTCAAAAAGCTAGGGCTGGGAGTTTGGCTCAGTGGCTAAGTGCCTGCCTGATAGGTATGAGGTTGCGAGTTTGATCCCTGGTGCCATAATAAAATAAAATAAAATAAATTGTTTTGAGTTGGTTTTTCACTAACTGATATAGAGAGATGTATGACTTCTAGGCTGAAGACACAAGTTGAAGGAGGAAGAGAAAGAAAAAATCATGTGAACTTTCAAAATGTTACAGAAGAAGTGACCTAGAGCTAATTCTACAATGTACAGGCATTAATCAATGTCCATGAACTGCTAAATTTAATTTGGAAAAGAAGAACAAACAGGAAGATTCACTCTATTAGATACCGAAACCTATCACAAACATAAATAGTGGCAAAAACTATGTAATATCAGCAAGAGATAGGAAAATAAATCTATATAGCAGTATAAAGAATTGAAAGTAGACCTATATCAATTTGGAGACCTAGTTTATGATGGGCATGACACTACAAATATATTTATTATATATATTTTATCATATAATATTAAATATATATAATCAATGATATGTCAGTGTGTTATATACTAAATAGTATGTTAAGAAAATCAGGTTACTAGTATAAGGAGAAAAAAAAATTAAGTCAGATTCTATAAGACACTAGTAGTTAATCTTCCAGAAAGATTAAAAACAAATGGAACCATGAAGTTAATGAAAAAGGGCATCTTTGCGAGTTTAGAATGATGGCGGTCTTCTTAAATAAGACTACTCACACACAGTTCACAAAGAAAATAGCCGATGTATTTCTTTTCAATGAAAGTATTATAGGTCAAGTTAGCAGACCGGTTCCAGTCTGCAAGAATACATTTACATTACCAATAAAACAAGAACAAGGGAATGACATCTACTTTAGAAAAGTAATTCTTATAATGCAACAGCACAAATGGACAAACTCAGCAGCAAATGGACAAAGAAGAACAATAGGTAATTCAGGCAGGGGCGATCTGAATTGTTAAAAACTATACATGAAAATTTACTCAAACTCAAGAATTGGAGAAAATAACAACAAAATACTATTTAACATTCCTTGTAATGGAAAAATTTAGAAATAGTGATGAGAAACTAGATACTGGGATACCAGAACTCATGTGCACTGTTGGTGAAATATACATGTTGTTATAGTCATTTTGAAGAATAACATGGCACAAGGTGCTATTTGTAGGTAAACACTATGTATGACATAGGCATCCCGGGCTCGAGTATAGACCCCAGAGTAATTTACACACAGTGCTGGAAGGGGTATACACAAGGACACACTAGAGCAGAGTTTGTAGAAGCAGAGATTTCTAAGCAGAGATCCAGAAACATAAGCATGTAGAACAAATCAACAGACAAAATAATGAATACAGTACTGAAATCTTCTGCATCATAACATTTAAATAAATTTAAAATGCACACATACACCATATCACTATTTGTTTTTCAAAGATAAATACATAAACCACACAAAGCATATATATTATATTTACATGTCACACACATTAATGTGGGCACCTTTGGAATGGAGTCAGGAATGTAAAGAGGGAAGGAATAAGGAAAATGGAAGTGAAATCAATTGTAAAAAGGAAATAATAAAATGTAACAAAGAAAAACCCTACAAGAATTGATTATGATAGTTGGCTATGAAATGAAGAGTACAACTAGCTCAACTCTGAGTACTTCAGGTTAAAAGTGAAATTATCATTGAGATTAAAATTGTAATGTGCAAAGCAAGTGGAAGATGAGACTATTTCATGTTATTCCCTAGTCTCATGGTACCTGAGAATACCACATGACCAGAACTGTCGTCAATCTGATATGAAGATGTTGTACTCTCCTGACTTCCTTTCTGCTGTAATGAGAGTGAAATTACGTCTCATTCATATATCATTCTTTACAAGTAAAGCAAATTGGTGTTTTTGCTTCTAAAGTTAGATAGAAAGCAATTTCTATTTTTTTAAAAAAGCCAACACTTGTTGGAAATTGGTGTGTTTATTATTGTTAGACTGAAATCAGTACTGCCTCCATCTGGGGTTTCCTAAAATATTTGGTAGTATGCAAGTTTCAGCTGTCCTTGTTAGCCCATGTAAGTTATATTGTTTTCCTCCTGGTATGATATAAAAGAGACACATCAGGAAGAAAACAATTGGATTCTAAATGATATCTAACGCTCTCTTCTGGCTGTTATGAACCCAAATGAAGCATAATCTTAAAGGGGACGTATATCTTTTTTTTGTTGTTTGCTTGTTTTACATGATTCATATCCAAACACAACGTCCATTTTCAGTCACGAAATAAATCCTGCAAACGTACAAGCTGCATGAGGTTCAAAGCTCTGGCAAACTGTATCAAAAGAGGATGTTAAGAAGGTGTCCAGGGAGAAAATGGCCTTATTTTCTGTGTTCTGCATTGTATTCTGATTCCTGTCTTCATATCTGGAATATAGTAGGTGTTCAATGAATATTTATGGAATGAGTGAATATGCACGTGACCACACACATACACACAGGTGTGAGTGCAAACACACACACACACATGTAACTGTTTGTTTGGTCTGCAACCAATTGCCACAATTTACTTTTTGGTTTTTCCCGTCTTTTTAAATTAATTAATTAGTGAGTTAATTATTTTTGTGGTGTTAAGGATTGAACTCAGGGTTTTCTGTGTGCTAGGCAAACACTCTTTTCTTAAGCTACACTCATTTTCTCCCATTTTACAATTAGCCACTTAATGTTCTTCAATAAAACTTTTTGGTGTGTTGAGATCAGTATATAATGTGCAAGAACTCAGAGGGAGAACAATAGGGAACAACAGAACATGGGTTTCATGGCTGAGAAGCTTATGATGTAACCGGGCAAGCACGGATGAGAAAGACATGAGAATAAAAATCAGGATGTGTTTTAGCTCTAATAACACTTTCTTTGGAAACTTGTAAGAAAGAGAGAGCAAGTGGATTGGTAGGAAATGGGGGCGCTACCACCCAGCTAGCTGACAGCCCAGCTCAGTTTGAAGGGTAGGGTGGGAGGTGGTTTTTGGGAGAGCTGGCCTGGAGAGGAATCTTCGAGAGGTTTTCCTGAGGAACCAGAATCTAAGCAGGGCACTATGGGAGCCTCACCGTGCTAAGAAATGGGCTCTTCTCAGCCAGAGAGGCTGCAGGAGAGGTGTGGGACTGAACCAGCTTCAGCTGAGCCTCTGTAGATAACACTTTTAAAGAGTGGAAAACTCCACTCCAGACCCAAGGAGGACAAAAGGATGCCCATATATTGTGGCCAAAAGCTAATAATACAATGATTGAAATCCTTAGCTTTGTGTCCAGAGAAATCTTGGTTTAGCAATCACTATGAGCGAGTGGAACCAGCTCAACCAGTGTCAGCAATTTGAAGACATCTGGTCTTTATTTTTGGATTTTTGTTCACTGAAGAGGATTATGGCTATACGATGTAGAGGTCACCTAGTTTTATCAATCTACAGAATCATTTACAATAGGAATCTCTCATACTTAGAATAGAATCTGATTCTCTAAAGTCTACTTGAGATTTTCAAATGTTAACTCTTTAGAGGGACTTTCTGACACCAAAAGAAATCATTTTAATAGAGAAATTGAGTCATAGAGGAGGTATTTATTTTACCAAAGGGTAATCTAATAGTTAGTGGAACCCCCAAGAACTTCAACATCCTGTGCCTGCCAAAAGTAATTCTTCTGTTCTTGCTAAACTCCTTGACCTTCATTTCTTTTCTCTCTGCTTCTCTTTCTCTTCTGGCTTCTGTTTGTCTTTAGACACCCGCTTGTGGTGCATGTTCTAGGAAACATTATTTCCATGATAAAGTCACCAGAGAGCCAGTATTTACTTGCCATGCCTGCCCTTCATGTCCATTAGGTAACCTAGTGACTTTCTCGCCCAGCTCTGTCTCCCATGTCCTCTGGCTTCTTTCACCCTCTTGCCGCCTGTCATTCCTGACCTTCCCTACTTCCCAACTAATTCCCATGTTGCGTTCCATTGCTCAGGGTTCTGCCAGGTGATTAGCTATGTTAGGCGAATTATTTGTAGCAGAGCTGTTAACACCCTAAAAATGTCTCAGGGCCTAATCCTTGTCAGGTAACAATTGCAATTCTTTGAGGATTTCAATGTCAAAGAAGTCAGTTGACCATTCCTTCACCTTGGCACCCTTTCTTGTTGTTTTCTGTACATCTTGTGGCCTAATGAGCCCACCATTAGAACAGTACCTGCTTTCAGTTTTAGATTCTCTAAGTCCATTGGGAAGGTTCATCTCTGTCTCTGTCTCTGCTTCTGTCTCTGTCTGCATCTAACCTCTGCCCTCCCTTCCCCTCCATTCCTCTACCCTCTCCTTCCCTCTCCTCCCCCTCCTTCTCTCTCCCTCTTTCCCTTTCTTCTCTCTCTCTCTTTCTCATTCTAGTGCCTTTTCAGTTTTTGTGGCATTTTTTTAAATACCTTCTAGGAACAAAGGGCACAAAAAAGGGTAGGTAGCAAGGAGAAGGAAGAAAATGTAGCAAATTGACTAAAGGGCTGGTTGTCTAGGCTGATGCATTTAGCCTGTGGAAAGGCCTATTGGATACCAATGATACTGTTTTCCATTAAAAAAAATCTATAGGCTTTTAAAAAATGTACTTTCCCTTTAATATAGCAGGAACAGGCACTCTGCTGTGCAATTCCTGAGGATTTATGGCTCGCTGGGGTTAATGGTTTGAGGTGTTATTTTTTTCTGTGCCTCATTAATCCCCAGGGAGAGCCTGTGCTAAGGCGGCTGTTTGGCTCTGGTGGGCCACGGACACCCATGTTCCCCATTCCAGCTCCAAGGAGGGTGCTGAGCTACCACAGTGTGTGCGCCCCCTTGTCCTTCAGGGTTTAGGTTGGCGAGCCCACAGATGGTGCGATGGGTTCTAGACGAGTCGTGGCAGCATTTTTCTTAGGTGCTGATTTCCCCTTCCCTCACCCCACCCCCACCACAGAAAGTTTGAGAAAGGTAAAGTTGACCCTGAGAAAGAAAAAAGGAAAGTACAGTCCTCCGCATGTAGTGAGTTGCAGAAAAGACCTACAAGGAGGACAGAATTGGGAAATAAGGCATATTCTTTTAACAGCACATGTTTTCTAAAGATCAGAAATAGTGTACCTTCAGGAGTTGTTATTTAGCTTTTTGTTATCGTAGCAAGTACCTGAGACAATCAACTTCTAAGGGTAAAAGGTTTATTTTAGATCACAGTTTAGTGAGTTCCATTTTATAATAGGCTGCTTTCAGGCTGTGGTTTGGTAGCACATAATGACAGGAATACGTCATGGGGCGATGTCCATGAGACAAAGCAGAGAGAAGCACTGCTGGTTGTACAGTCCTATGTTGGGGTACTCACCCAACGACCACTGAGACCCCCCCTCTTGAGACTCTGCCACCTCCCAGGAGCACCAAGATGGGAATGAGGATGTTAACATGTATGCTGCTGGGGGACAGTCCAGATCCAAACTATAGCAGAGGGAAAATTGTAACTTTTCAAATGGAGAGCGTTTTAAAGTATTCTTCTGTACCATTCTGTCTCACCTCCTCTTCTTCCAGAATATCAATTGGGCACTTAATTGTTAAGGTATCATTGTAGATACTGGAGTCACAACTATAGAAAGAGAGCAACAGGGCTCCTGTCTTCAGATTTTCTACATTTGTGTGTGTGTGTGTGTGTGTGTGTGTGTGTGTTTGAGCCCATGTGTGAGAGGTCTAGAAAATAATCGAATAAGAATTTATTTTTACAATGCTGTTTCTCAAGTAGGACAGATGTATCTGTACTTATTTCAAAATAAGAGGAACTTTGAAGAAATTAAACGGTCTTTTCAGAGACATCAGTTTGTACTGTTCTTTGCTAATCTATCAGACAGATTTATTAATACTTATCATTAATATTTATCTCTGCCTTAGGTCTTCTAAGGATGATTATGGTGTTAAACACTGCCTTCTAGGACTGAAGTATAATGGGGAAAGAGTTATATATGCAGAGAAAAATATTTCAATCTTATACCTAATATAAAGGGACCTTTGCTTACGAATGAGGGCTTGGAGGAAGTCTTCCTGAGGGAGTCAGGGAAATAAGGGACAGGGCTGGGCTGAAGCACAGATCTCAGCTCTCCTGGTAACATCGTGCAGAGAACATGCTCAGCAATACCTGTTGGGTTAAATTGAGCCAGGTCTTCTAGGTCTGGCTTTCCCATCTGGTTTATGAAGTAGCTGCACTCACTAGAAATATTATGTTTGAATTAAGCAAAAACAAAGAAAACAATTCCTCATAACAGATGAAACGGAAATTGTTCATTACGGTTTTAGCCAGGCTTCTGGCATTTGTGTAATTAATTAAAAGCAAAGTAATCATCAAGTAGCAGAGTAAATCGCAAACTGTTTGTCTCATTTACCCAATGTCAAAATGCCCAGACATCCATCTGTCTTTGAGTCTGCTGCATCCCTCCCCAATTCTTCCTGTAAACCTACTCACTCCATTAGACCACCCTTAATTGAAAAGCATAATCTACAGCCTCCATCAGAGCAATGTAGATGGAGTAACTGGACCAAACTCCAGGAATTTGGCTTTGTGTCTGGGGCCCATCACTAGTTAAAATCCTGAACTTGGGTTAAATCATTTAGTCTCTCAGTAGTTTACTTTCCTAAGCTAGAAAATGGGGTCATGATAGCTGTCCCATCTTATACCACCAGTCCCTGTAAGGATCAGAAGGAAGGTGACATGTGGCAGTGATTAAGAAGAAATGAAATGCCGGGAACATGTTAGGGGACCATATTACCATTACTATTGCATGTCCGCCGACTGAGGAAGACGCCAGACATTTGCTCACTTGGCTCATGCAAAGGGTGTTGGACTTCTCTTCCTCTAGCGTCAGAGGGCTGGGATGAGGCCCTGGCAACCATGTTAGCTGACCTTCCTTGGTATCGTTCTTCCTCCCCCCACAGTCAGGCTCCCACTTAAAGGCTCAGCTCTCCAATCTAATAAACGGTAACAAATTGTCTCATTTTCTCTGATAAGGGACAACCCCTGGCTGCCTTGTCTCTTTTCAGGCTGCAACAGCTTCCATAAGCTGGCAGCTTCAGCTTTCCTGGGCCTTGGCCAGGCCTGCACAGGGAGACCGCGGCAGGGATTAGGATGAGGGTTATTCACATCCTCTGCAGACACCTTCTCATGTTCAGTGTCTGCTTGGCTGGCACTGAAGGCAGAGTGCTGAGTATGGGTGTGTGTGGGGTGCAGGAAGGAAAGGACGGCAGGGAGAGTGCTGTTGCTAAGCTTAGAGGGTTATAACAGGAGAAGTGGGCTGAGGGGGAAAGCAGAGAAGGAAGGATACACTAGTCACAGCCAAATAGCTTATTGGAACAGACAGAAGGGAAATTTCTTCTTTAGTTAGACTATAGTGATCATGTTGTCCAGATCAAAAATAGAGACTGTGAACTATGATCTAATAGATGTATTGATGAAGACAGCAAAGCAGTGCAGTTTGAATATAGACTTTCTGGGAAAATTCTGGAAAAGTGCTCAGTTTTTTCAATAACCTCATACACTCCCATAATGTCTTGCTGAACATAATTTTGCCAGTAAGCACAATTGGGAAGTTTGCATTTGGGACCCTCCTATCTACCCATCCTTTCTTTTCTTTCAATTAATATTTATTCAAGTTGTGGTTTGGGTCCTAAATTATGTCCCTGAAAGCTCATATGCTAAAGACATGGTCCCTGGATGATAGTGCTATTGGGAGGAAGTAGAAACTTTAGGAGGTGGAGAAAGTTTTTCACTGGGACCCCAGGCCTTTTCTCTGTCTCTTTGCTTCCTAGCCACCATGAGGTAAGTTGCTCCACTGTGTGTTTCCTGCCACAAGGTTTCTGCCTCACCACAGGCTCCGTGTTAGTGGAGCCAGCCTATCATGGACTGAAACCTCTGAAACCATGAGCCAACAAAATAGATCTTTCGTCCTTGGAAGTTATTGATCTCAGTTATTTTGTCATAGCAACACAAAACTGACTAACACTATTTAGGCATCTATAGTGTACACAGTTCAGAATTAGCTTCTTAGGTGCAGGTCTGTGCTGTCATACTGAGCTCTACATATAGCAGTGTGCTACATTTAGTTTAAGGCACTACTGTTTCCACCATGAAATTTGTGACTTTCTTGAATAAGAAGTTCCAAATTTTCTTTTCCCCATAAATTATGTACCCAACCTAGTATAGTATACCATGTTAGATGTTGGGGATGTAGAGATGAAGAGATACAGTTTTTTCCCTTGATGCTACTAGTTCCCTGCCTAGGCAACACTCAAGGTGGCATAACTTTCTGTGCAGTCATCTGTAAAATGCTGTCTAAGCTTGCTGAGAATTTGAAAAGTTTCTTCTTAACTAATTCACTAAAAAGCATTACAAAGTATGGAAGCATTTTTACTGTTATGAGAATTGTTTAAATTATGACAAACTATTAGTACCATGTAGAAAAATATAAAGAAGAAAATATAAAACAACCTATGACCCCATCACTCACATTCAGTTCTTATTTCTGGACATCAGAGTACTAGGTGTTTTCAATTTTAATTATTTATATTTCCAAATTAAAAAGTAGAATACTAACGCAGTGCAAATTTGTATTTCTGCCTTTTCACTTAAAATTGCATTTTTGCCATTTTCCACTTCAAAAAATAATTTACAAAACATTATGTTCTATGATTGTAGCATTCTATCTCATAAATAAGCTTTGATATACTTTATTCCTTACTTCTTTTTTCATCTAGGTTGCTTGTAACTTTTTGCTGTATTAAACATCATTTGATGAACATCCTTATATATAAATCTTTATCTGCTTTCTTGATATTTTCTTGTTATAAATTTCTAAAAGCAGAATTACTGGCAAAAGAGCATGGAGAATCAAAACCTATGCAACTCATCTTCCAGAAGAATGGAACAATTTTTACTTTCAGAAGTGGTGAAAAGGAGGCCTTGTCTCACAAATTTCCCAATATAAAGTGTATTATATAAAGTGTAGTCCATGTTGTCATGTGACACCATTTCTTTGATTACTTATTTGATCTGACATACTTCCTTTATATTTATTGGGCACATATATCACTTCTTTTATAAACTGTCTTCTGCTCATTGTTTTCCACTTTTTAAAAATTATCTACCTATTTAATTATTGTAGATTTAAAACTTAGATTAGGAACATAAAGAATCATTTACAAACGGCTAATAGAAATGCATATTTAACTTTATCTCCACTGAAGAAAAATGCAAAGGATTTATTTCAAGTTTAATTTTTAATTGACAATAATCATCAACTAATTAACAATAATTGTCAATTAATTGATAATAATTGCATATCTTTATGGAGTATCATGTGATATTACACGTATACGTTGGAAAATGGTCAAATTAGGCAAATGAATGTATCTATCAACTTAATAATCATCATTTTTTGTGATGAGGACATTTAAAATCCTCTCTTTTAGCTTCCAAATATATAGCATGCTACTTACAAATTTGTATATAATATAAAAATATACTACTATTAACTATGATCACCATCCTGTATAATAGAACGTCAGAAACATTCCTTCTGCCTGGTTTTAATAACAGTGTGCCTGTCGGTCAACATCTCTCTTTTCTCTGTCCATTGCCACCCAACTTCTAACCTCTGGCTACCAACATTCCACTCTCTTTTTATGAGTTAACTAAAAAATTATTTTCTACATAGAAACTTTGTACAGAAGCTTAGTGAGTTACTTTATGAAAGTGAATTGCAGCAGAGAAGGTGAAATTCCTATAAGGGGAAGAATTCTTGCAAAGACTGAGTGAACATCATATAGTAGAAAGAAAATTCTTTCAGTGGGAAAGAGGCTGGTCCAGGCCTTTTGATCCTCTTTCCGTAATACTAATGGTAAAATTTCAAGCACCACTATTTTACTTTATCTAAAGACCCTTTCAATTCTAACCCACAAAGAGTTACTTGTTACTTCTAGGGACATTCAGGCTTTCTTAGATAAAGTAAGCTATTCCATTAAATAATAGGACAGAAGATAAGATAAAATGGCATTGTGTCAAATGGTATGGCAAAGAGGACCACACTCGCTATAAGGAATCAAACAAGTAGGAATTTTACAAGGGCCATAGAAATTGGGGAAGGCCTCAGTGAGTGCAGGAGCTTTGAATTAGTGAATGTAGTAGAGGGATGTGTGAGGACTTTCCAGATACATGTAACAAAATGTATCTTGCTAGGGGAAGTGGCCCTTCATATTTATTGCAGTATAGATCAAAGTCAAATCAAAGTGAAAAGGAATTGACCATCCTGGGAAACCAAAAATGACACAGACTCAGAAAAATAGTTTCCAGTGTTAAGGGCAGCTTTAATTGGGGACTCCACAGTGAAATTTTGGTGTTAGGCTCATCTGTTTTGTTTAGAAATCCTATATTGTATTTTGCAGCTCTGAAACTTAGTTGGAGGCTCAGTCTTTCTGGAATATATCCAGGAGAACAGGGTGCTTTTCTCTTTTCCTTTTTCAGTTCTTTCTTTCTGAACTTTTATTTTATTTTTAATTGACATTTAATTGCATATATTTATGATGTATTACGTGATGTTATGATCTATGTATACACTATAGAAAGATTCAGTCATGCTAATTAATATAACCATTCCTTCACCAACTTATCTTTTCTGTGATGAGAATATTACAAATCTATTATTGAAATTTTGCAACACACATTATGTTATTAATTGGTCACCATGTAGTTCAATAGACAAATAGAACTTCAATGTCCAGTCTAACTAAAATTTTGTACCTTTTGATCAACATTTTTCCCTTCCCAATTTCTGCCTCTTACCTAGCCTATGTTATTCACTTTTCTAACTATTGTTTCTATGAATTTGACTTTTATTCTGATTCCCTATATTTGAGATGTGATAAAAAATGTGATGAATGCTTAAATTTTTAAAAAAATTGCTAAAGACACAGTACTTTTAACTTCCCTCAAAATGCTCCCCTTCGCTTCAAACACACTTGTCTGATCATTCTTCCCACTTCCTGAAGCAATACTGAAAGTTCTCTTTCATAAATCTCTTTAGTTAGTTGTGCTGTTGTGGCTGTCTTGATGTCCTGAATCAATTCAAAACCTTTACTTCTCGTGATCATTTTGACTTTTGGAATGAGCTAGAAGTCTCATGGTGCCTTATTCAGTGAATAAGATATATGAGAACACACCATCATGTTTTACTTGAAAGAAATTGCTATAAATGGTTAGAGGCAGCCACAAAAATACACTCACAAAGAGAACATTCAGTCCCTTGGATGTTTTTACAAGTGACAAGTTCTCCTTTTTAAATCTATGTACTATTCCATTGTAGTTATATATGGCATTGTCTTTACTCATTTATCTGTTGATGGATATTTAGGTGGTTTTTATAATGTTGGCTATTGTGAATAGTGCTGAAATGAATTTAGGAATGAAGATTTCTCTCTTCAACATACTGATTTCGCACATTGATGAAAGAAATCGATGAAGATACAAATAAGTGGAAAGATACCCCATGTTTATGAATTAGAAGAATTTATATTATTATAAAACTCAGAGCTATCTACAAATTCAATGCAATTTTTCACAGCATTAGAAAAGTCATTCTCCAATTTGTGTAGAATGAGAGAAGACTCCGTTAGCCAAAGCAATGTTGAGCAAAAGGAACAAAGATGGAAGCATCATATTACTTCATTTCAAAATATATTATAAACCTGTTGTGATCAAAATGGTACTGATATAGAGACAGACACATTGTTCAATCCAACAGAATAGAAATTCACAAATAAACCTAACTATTTGCAATCAATGTATTTTCAACAGTGGTGTCAAGAACATGCAATGGAGAAAATATACTTTCTTCAAAAAATAATAGTATTCACATCTCATAGCATATACAAAAATCAACTCAAAATTAATAAAGAAAAACTATACATAAGGCCTAAATCTATAAAACTAGCAGGAGCTCCACAACACTGATTTGGGCAATAATTTTTTTGGGGGGGGCAATAATTTCTTAGCCTATACCTTAGAAGCACAGGCAACAAGAGCAAAAATGTATTAACAACTTTTCCAACTGAAAAACTTCTATACAGTAAAAGAAACAATGGAGTATATCTGATAAGGAGATAATATCTAAAATATATAAGGACTTCAACTCAAATAGCAAGAAAACAAATAATTTGATTAAAAAATGGGCCAAAGTCTGAACAGACTGTTTTCAAAGAAGAGATATGTCATGACTAAAATATATACAAAAAATGCTCAGTATTTCAAGTCATCAAAGAAATTCAAACTAAAACTACAATATCACCTCATGTTTACTAGAATAGCTATTATTAAAAATATGTATGTTAAGCATTGGCAAGGAGGTAAAGAAAAGAAATCCCTTGTATACTGTTGGTGGGAATGTAAACTAGCAAGACCAGTTCGGAAAACAGTATAGAGGTCACTCAAAAGCTAAAACTAGAACTACTATACTATCCAGCACTTCTACTTCTGGATATACATCCAAAGAAATTGAAATTGGTATGTTGAAGAGTTCTTCTACAAGTTTTGAGCTTTAATTCTCATTGATAGAAATATTGGCATGCCTGGTTAGTTGCAAACAGAGCAACAGCTGACTTGCAGGTCAGCCTCAACTTCCTGAGCTTTGAGAAATTGCTTTCCCAGGTGGAAAACTCGCTGTGTTACTAGCATGAGTTCTATTGTAAGGGTGGGACACCAGGTGGTTGGTGAATCAGAAGCAATGTACACCTCAGAGTTAACAGAGCAAGGTGCTGATGAGCTAAAGGCCTTGGGTTCAATTTTCAACTGAGTCAACTTCACTGTTTCACAAATGATCAGTACCTTCTAATCTTATCTGCCAGTTCTAGGGAGTGGCTGAAGCCGGAGATCAGCTTGCATGCGGGGCTGGAGCTGGAGCAAGGCCTGTCCCAAGAACAAAGAGCTCCCAAGGCAAGCCACATGAACAAGCTGCTCCAGTCCGGAGAACACCAATCCCTTAGGTTGCCATGCATGCGGATTGCTAGGTGACAGGGTGTCATGTGACACTAACCTGCCAAAGTATAAATAAATGTGCTAGGGTAGTTGAGTAGTGCTAGGGTAGTTGAGTAGTTCCTTTCCTTCCACCGGGAGAGGGCTCCACCTGATTCTACCTTGCTGTATTTTGTGTTTATTTCTTCACCTTCTTGCCACCCTTCACTGTCCTTACCCTGGGAAGTTTGAGAGCCATGCTGGCTAGGGCAAGCAGTATGAGAGGAGAGGTGTATGAACTTGGCACAAGCCACTTTCTGAATTGTGCTTTTCAGCTGAGGTGCAAGACACAGTGAGCTTTAGAAACTCATTTGCTGAGTAGTTGAGGAGCCACCACCATGTGCCAGGAATTGTGATAGGTGGAGCAATGCAGATTTAATTGAGGTCTTCTCTGACAGGTGGTTTCACAAAGGATAGCATTTGCACACAGAGACCTATGGGAGGTGTTTAGGTACAGTTAGGAGCAATAAGCAGTGTGACATCAAGGCTGACCATTATAAAGTCGACAGAATGTGATAGACAGGGATGACCCAAAAAGAGCAGTGTACAAAAACTTCATTTATCTAAACAATTATGGATTTAGGTAGCTTCCAAATCAATTTCACCAAGTTCACACTGGTAGTACCTGAGGAAACACCTAGAAATAAACTGATGTTGGTACCAGTCTCTGAGATTCTCCCATCTTGGATGCCTCTGGGTTATTACATTTCTCCTTCAAAAACTTTATAACAGAGCTTCAAGCTTAGGCTTCCTGCTATGTTCAGTTAGGGACTTTGTTGATGCAGAAAGACTGTTTGGATGCTTAACCAGCAGCAGGAAAAACAAATCTGTTTATTAGTCTGTGGCTTTTCAGTCCACCCACAGGTAGGGAAGGGCATCAGTTGGAAAGACAGCCGCATCAGTCAACTCAGGGACCTCACTACCAGCTCCTTGTAGACACCCTTGCAAGTGCCTGGTACTGTCTATTCTTCCTCCCTCCTCACTCAGCATTGGGTGCTATGCCATCATGGCTCACTCTCCTAACCAAGCTGCAGTCCTGCTATAGATGAAGTGGTCTTGGAAAGAACCAGGACCTCTGGAGGCTGGTATAAGAGCAACATCTGTGTTCTTTCCTTCCTTCCTTCCCACCCTCTGTCTCTCACATGAAGGTACACACTGATTTTCAAGGTTACTGACCCACTGACCACAAAAGCTGACATGACTTGATCTACTTTTTTACCCTTTCCCCACCCACCCTGTCCCAGGTATGCCCTTTCTCAGTAGAAAATTTTTCCAAGGTAGGGGTGTAAGAAAAATGTTGATCCTTTGCTCGTCTTTGTTTTTCCTTCATAGGTATTTTGGGATGCATATCCTTTGCAAAGGTTTACACTGGTAAAGAAATAATAATCAGACTATATTTATGGACCATATAATACTTGTCAGGCACTGTGTTTGGCAATTCAAATTTGTTAGTTCCTTAAACTCTCACAATAGCCTCATCAGGTAGGAACACCTATCATCCCATAATAGGGATGAATAGAGTTTGAACTAGAGAACTTAATAACGACATGACTGATGGATAGAACAACTAGGATTCAAATCTGTATTGTCTAACCTGAAGTTGTTTCTAACCCTTTCTATCTTATCTCTTAGGATTTTCAAAGCTTAGATACATCCAGTCCCTTGCAAGGCGGCATGCTTTCAGAGATGAATGCTTCTTTCTGATTTATGTTCTATGACAAGTGCAAGACCTTCTAACCCAGAAAATGCTTTTCTTTTCCCAATTCTTCATAGCTCCCTCTTAAACCAACTGTTGAAAAAGTACCTTTCTACCTGGAAAAAGTTGTTTCTGAGCTCTCTCTAGCACTCGTTGAATATAGCAACCTCTCTTATTCTTCTTCACTCTCATTTGTGTTTTCTTCTATTTTTGTGAGTGAGAATTCGAAGCTTCTGGGTATGGTACCCAAGCACACATTGTAACACATACTTTTTTCTAGAACCTGTACAAACTCACTCATTCACAATACCTGGAAGCTAATTGCACAGGGAAAAAATCCATCTGGGTTGTTACTAGGGATAGCAGCTGGGGAAGTGTAGTCCTTCATGATCACATTAATAGGTACTTTCTACCCAGTGTGGGAAAATGATTCCCAGTTGAAAAGGAAAAGAAACCTTACTAGGCTATTTCTTGGAAACTGGCTGTAGTGTAACTACCTTTGAGAACATCCACTGGATTATATGTTCTGGACTTTTATGTTAAATTTTGTTCTTGCTCCCAGGTATGGCAGAACCAAGAGATTTCTTGCATCCCCCTAATGAGATCTCAGGATGTGTCAGAGGTCTCATTACAGCCTGCAGTATACATTCAGGGACTGCAAACACAGCTTCTGTCAATGCTTACTTAGCTCTGAAGTTTGTTCGCATTTTGGATTGATATTCCTTACACATCTCTTGCAAAAGAATCTGCCAACTATTTGATAGAAACCATTATGGGTTTGAGGGAGGGGCTTTGCCCTCCAAACTACTGTTCAACAAGCATGATGGAATTTTTCTGAAAAGAAGCACAACTTTCAATTTAAATTCTCAAATGCAAATACTAGCTGAAATATGTAAATGATATATGTAAATTTCACAGTAATGTGTAAATGAGAACCATTCAACTCCAGCCTGAAGGAGGAAGATCCTGAATTTCAGTGATGGCCTCACATATATAACTGCAGGACTATATGAAAGACCTGGCGACTGAGAATGAATAGCTTGTGGTGACTTTTCATTTCGTTCAGTTGGGAATCTATTTCCAGGTGTTTTCTCTGTTTACCAGAAAGTACGTTGAATAGGGAGTAATAACTATCACTTGTGTCCCTTCCTCCAGTGGACATAGCATGAAAGTCTCTTTTCTTTGGTTTTCCAGTGAAGGTACCTGCCTGTTCACCCACACTTTATACCTGCCCTTCTTAGAGCTGAAATCTAGAAAGGCCAATCAGAAGGACATATCTAGATCTAGGGAAAGGGGAATGTTGGGACCAAAATATGCCAGACAGGAGAAAGGAGACTGACTCTAGGCTACATGGAACATTCCTGGAGAAGGAAAATAAATTTGTTATTGAGAAAGCAATGCTTTCCTAGAGGAAAACTTCACTTCTATGAAGCAACACAAAGAAAATTCAGAGAAATATTCAACCCCCAATTAAAATGGACATGAGGCAACAAAAATGTGAAATGAAAACATCACCACTTTTTAAAACAACACAACAATTCCAAGAATACTTTGTGCTTATCAGCTTTGCGCCAGCTTTCTCCAAGTGGCGTCTCCTCTAATCGTGGCTGGATCTGGTTTCTAATCTGGGGACCACTGCTTTGGGTCAGTAGATTTAAAAAAAAAAGTTTTGGGCGGAAAGAGAGCAAGAATTGGCACTGTGGTTTAGTTCCAAGTCTCCAGGGTCTTCTCTGGTCAAATAGCACATCCTGAGAATGTGAGGGAGCCTTGAGTTCTAGGATTAGGGCCTGTCTTGTCCAGTTTTCGTAGTCGGAGGATGATGACTTGTGAATACGACATGCTTCTGGGTGGGACTCATGCCTTCCATCAAGAAGAACATGGAAAGGGAATTGTTTGTTACTTGGCCCAGCAAGGACCCATGTAACAGCACTGAAAGACCGGGTAAGCTCAGTGGAAGAGCATGGTGGTGGCTGTTGGACTTGACCTGCCTTAGCCCAAGGGATCTGAGGTGCTGCCAAGAGGATGAACAGTTCAACAAGGTTCTGAGAGACCTCCCTCTCTTAAGGCCAAATTGATTTTCTTCTCAACTCTCATTTGTCCTGCATTTTAAGATCCAGTTCAGGTTAGAGCACTTCTATATAGCCTTCTCCAACTCTGTATATATGTGTGTGTGTTTAGTTTTAAGGCCTTTAAAAAAGTGAAACGATAAAACAAACACAAATTCAAAAAACCAAACCAAACAAATATAGAATTTGGTGGATTATTATACAGTAAGGACCCTTTTAACCATCAATCAGATTGTAAAACAACTTCATCAACCAAGTCAGGAGTCCTTCAGGTGCCTTGTTCCTATTGCAGTTGCCTCACTCCTTGTGAAACTACTATGCTTATTAACATCTGTAGAAATTACTTTCTTCTTATGTGTATGTGGTTTTATTATCAAACAGTCATTTCTACATACTATAGTTTTGTTCATTCTTACACTGTTGATGTTTTAAAAACTTCTTCAAACCTGTAGTTTTCCCTTCTAAACTTTTCCTGCAATTTATCTGTTGGACAACCTAGAACATCTGACTTAAAATATTTTTGTGGTTTAATGTAGCCAATCACTCACACACGATGTGGTTCTACACATTCTTTCCATATTTCTGCAAACTAGCAGCTGAATTTGGAGGTTTGTGGAGACTCAGGGTCTACGCCTCTGTCAAGACTACAAATGGTGCCTCTGGAAGTACCTGATGTCTGGTTCCCATGGAAGATGTAGATATTTTATGCCTCGAACCACTAACTCGTTGTGGGCTGTAATATTTCATAATTCTTTTTTTCATTTATTACTTGGGATAGTTTGTTTTTTGGTCTTTAGTTTTTATGTTCCCAGTACATAATTATTGCATTCCTTATGGGGAGTTGGTACATCTACATAGCACATCTAAATTTTTTTCCTATCCTTCCCCTCCTCTCTCATCCCTCTCCATCTCTACATCCACTTTCTGTCTGAAAATGATCTAACTCCCCACTTCCTATTATCTACCTTTTATTTTTCTCTTTATTTTGGGTTTCTCATTCAAGAGAAACCATGTGATATTTAAACTTGTGTGTCTGATTTATTTCATGTAACACTATGGGCTCAAAGTTCATTCATTTCCATGCAAATCACTCAAGTTTATCTTTATTTATGGAAGAGTGATACACCATTGTATATAAATACATTTCTTTATCCATTCATGTGTTGATGAGCATATACGCTACTTCTAAGATCTAGCTATTGTGAATTGTGCTGCTATAAATATGAGTATGCATGCATTGCTGTAATATAATGTCTTTAACTCTTTCAGGAAGATACCTAGAAAGGGAATAGTTGAGTGTGTTTGTTACTTTTTTCTCATTCCTGGGACAAAATACCAGACACCCAAAGTTAAAGGAGGAAAGATTTATTTAGCTCACAGTTTATGGAGGTTTCAGTCCATACTCAGCTGGTTCCAAGGCAGAGTGGCACATGACACAGTTCATGGCAGCCAAAGATAGCAAAAGCAACAAGAGCAAGAGGGTGCAGTGAGAGAGCAAGCCTCTTTCCCTTCCTTATATTGTATGCAGGCTACCTGCTCCAGGGCGAGTGAGCACTCACACCAATAATCCGAGCACTGGACTGTGAATCAATCACAAATTCTAGATTTGAATGCATCCTAAAAGCACCCTTTCTCTGCCTGTATGAGGCTTTGGTGTGTGTGGGGACATCCAGACACAAACCATAATGCTGGGTCAAATGAAATTTCTAGTTTTAGTTATTTGAGAAATCTCCATACTGATTTCACAGTGAATGTACTTGTTACATACCATCCAACAATGTAGAAGAGTTCCTTTATACCCTGAAGCCTCACCCAGCATTTGTTATCATTTGATTTCTTGATGATAGCCATTCTTTCTGGAGTGGGAAAGGATAACCGTTTTGCTCAATTTGCATTTCTTTAATGACAGGATTATTTTCTCTAGTTCTGTGAGGGATGTTATTGGCATTTTGATTGGGACTGCATTAAATCTATGTATCAGTTTTGAAAGTATGGCCTTTTTAAATGTATTGGTCCTGCTTATCAAATAATAAAGAATATCTTTCTGTTTTCTGATATTTTCTTTGATCTTCTTTTCAGAGTACTATAGTTTTCACTATAGAAGTATTTCATAGAGAATTGAACATGTTTTCATGTATTTATTGGCTATCTTTACTTCTTCTGAGAAGTGTCTATTCATTCCACTTACCCATTTTTTGATTTGGGTCTTTCATTTTGGGGAGATCTAATTTTTTGAATTCCTTGTGTAATCTACTTATTAGTCATCTGTCTTTCATTTTCTATGAGTTTTCTCTCCACTCTCTGTTATGATTGATGCATTATGGCAATTTGAGGAGTTTAGAAGTTTAATTAAGGGACTCATCAGGGAGCCAGAATCTTTACCCTGTAAATATCCTGAGCCTGTGCAAGAAGAGGGCAGAGAGCTTTTGTGAGTGCTGCATCTGCCCAGGGGCGTGGAGGGTAGCATGCACACAATATTAAGGATGAAAAGAGGCTTGTTCTCCCCCTTTTTGCTCTGGCTGCTTTTGTTGGCTGCTACCTTGAAGTGTTGCCCCTGTGCCATTCCAGTCGTGGAGCCAGCTGACTACAGACTGTTTTATAGTGTGTCTGAATGGCCTTCCACTCAAGCCTCATGTGATCATGGACGTGGTTGAGTCTGGCATTCATGATTGGTTTGTTGTCCAGTGCTGGGATTGGTGGTGTGAGTGCTGCACTCACCCAGGGATGGAACCAGCATACAGTGTAAGGGTGGGAAGAAGGCATGTCTTCTCTCTCTTTTGCTTTCACTTTGCTGTTTGCAGTCACCATAAATGGCTGACCCTCAGCCATGCCACTCTGCCTGGCAGCCAACTGAGTATGGACTGAAACCTCCAAAAATTGTAAGAAATAAACCTTCCCTTCCCTAATTTTGGTGTCAAGTATTTTACCTCAGTAACAAGAGAAAAATAACTAAGACAGAATCTGATACCAGGAGTGGAGTTGTTGCTGTGACTATACCTGACTATGTGGTTCAAGAACCTTTGGAAATGGCTTATAGGAAGAGTTTGGAAAGGTTTGGAAATGTCCCCTGAATGCATGGGAGATTCTGGTCAGAGCTCAGGGGACCAGAAGGTGGATAGAGAGTCTGTTGGTAAAGATGAGGCTCTGGAGGTTTCTGCTGGGAAGAAGGACTGCACTGGTTGCTGGACTCCACATGATGTGTGTTATGGTTTGGTAAAAAGTTTATCTGCATTTTGCTCATGTTCATAAACTTTGCCTGAGACTGAGATTAAGGGCAGCAGACTGATTAATTTGGCAAAAGAAATTTCAAGGCAGTCTAACATTGAGGCTGTTGCATGGCTATTGTTAGGGGCTTTTAGCCAGATTTATGTTGTAAATGAAGAACAAAGGGCCCAGAAAGTTGATTTAAAATGTTGTGAATTTGGCCAGAAAGCTGTGGACTGTAAAGATAAAGCTGAGACCTCAACTGATGAGAAGGAACAAAGAAATAAAAAAGATGGCCTGGGGGCATCCTGAAGCAGTGGGTCTCCACCTTTTGCAGCCTCAAAATGGCAGAAGTGAAAGACTTTGCTCAGAGGAGAAAGCTGCAGAGCACCACATTCCAGAGTGACAATGGAGGCCATAGGAGGTTCCAAAATGGCAGCGACTGCACCAGGTTCCAGAATGGTGGTGGCATAGAGAATCTGTTCCTCACAATCAGGTTCAGAGTGCCTAGTTATCCAGGCACTTAACCCCTAGAGCCAAGAGAGAGGAAAGCCTGGCTACTGCTCCAGCTGGCAGCAGACCTTGGCAGCATCCATATGGTGCTAGTTTTAGGTGCAAGAAAAATGCACGCGTTTGAGGTTAAGGCAGCTTCCACACTGATTTCAGAAGGCCTGGAAGGCCAGGCAGTGTGCCCTGAGAGGGCAATGTGTAAACATGTAAGGGTGAAGCCAAAGGTGCAGTGGATACTGCAGAAGTTTGGAAAAGCCAGAAACATGGATAATCCAAGGAAAACTGCATGTTGGAAATGTTTAACTTGTTTTCATTTGTGCAGGGGGTTACAATTAAGAGTTTACCATAGATCTCATAGGAGACTTGGGACTCGGACTTTTCAGCAATGCTGAAACTGTTAGGACTTTGGCAACTCTTGGAGATGGAATAAATGTCTTTTATATTAAGGGTGTACATGAGACTTTGAGGAGCAAGTGGTGGAATGTTATAGTATGACCGAATGGCCCTCCACTCAAGCCTCATGTGATCATGGATGCAGCTGAGTATGGCATTCATGATTGGTTTGTTGTCTGGCACTGGGATTGATGGTGTGAGTGCTGCACTCACCGAGGAGTGGAACCGGCATACAGTGTAAGGGTTGGAAGAAGGAGTGTCTTCTCTCTCTTTTGCTTTTGCTTTGCTGTTTGTGGCTGCTATGAATGGCTGGCCTTCAGCCATGCCACTCTGCCTTGCAGCCAACTGAATATGGACTGAAACCTCCAAAACCTGTAAGAAATAAACCTCCCCTTCTCTAATTTTGTTGTCAAGTATTTTGTCTCAACAAGAGAAAAGTAACTAAGACAGACAAACCTCCACAAACAGTGAGCTAAATAAACATTTTCTTCCTTAATTCTGGGCATCAGATATTTTGTCCCAGCAACTAGAGAAAAGTAATCAAGACATCCTCATATTGCTGTTTCCTTGCTCTTAAATTTGATATTATTCCCTTTGTTGACCCTTGGTACTTGAGCTACTGGGGTTCTGTTTAGAAAGTCCTTTCCTAAGGCTGTGTCTTCAGGTACTTTACATATTTTATCTTCAAGCAGATTGTGTTTCTGTTTTAATATTTAGATCTTTGGTACATTTTGATTTTAGTTTAATAATACATGTTGCAGTATATTGGTCTAGATTCAATCTTATGCGTATGGTTAGCTAACTTTCCCTGCACCATTTATTAAAGACGTTCTCTTTCCTCCAGCATAGGACTCTGGCCTTTTTGTCAAGGATCAGGTAGGTGAGTATGCCTACGGTTGCTTCTCATCCTCTATTCTGTTCCATTGATACACTTGTCTGTTTTGTGCTAGTACTATACAGTTTTGATCACTGTAGCTTTGTAATATAACTTTACCTCTGAAAGTGTGATTCTTCTTGCATTGCTCTTTTTACCCAGGATTACCTTTGCTATTCTGCATCTCTTTTGGTTCCAGATCGATTTTAGGATTACTTTCTCTAGTTCTGTGAGGGATGCTTTTGGTATTTTGATTGAGATGATGTTAAATCTATATATCAGTTTTGAAAGCATGGCCATTTTAAGTATAATGGTTACATTTATCTAGGAATAAAGGCTATCTTTCCATTTTTTGAAGTCCTGTTTGATCTCCTTTTTCAGAGTACTGTAGTTTTCATTACAGAGGTCTTTCACTCCATTGTTTAGGTTAATAACTAAGTGTTTAACTTGTCCTGATTCTATTGCAAATGTTATTGTTTTCCTAATTCTTTTCTCAGTGAATTCACTACTGGTGTACAGGAATGCTATTGATTTTTGTATGTTGATTTTGTGTCCTGCTACATTGATGAATTTAGTTATTAATTCTCAGAGTCTTCTGGTGGAACTTTGGAAATTTCTATAAAAATGTTTTTATTGATCCATTATTTGATTAATGTGTTGCTCCTCAGATAGGAAAGGCAAAGTAAATGGTTGGTTTTATTCTTTAGTATTTCAAGGTAATGAATGATTTCCATCATTTCCAAAAAATAATTTTTATTTTAATTATCATGAATCACATATTTACACAAATAATCAACATAATTGATTTATTTCAAGTCATTGTTCTTATTATCTTTGTGCAGTTCAATTTATCTCATCTTTGGCCAGTGATAGCCTCTTTTATTGGGGCTTGAATCCTTTTGGTGGGACTATAGTAATCTTTGGTAGCTTCTTTGCCATCTGTTGTGAAAACATATTCTATGCTCCTCTTGGAAATGTCCTGCCTTTGTCCTGGAAGCTTCCATTTCTTCAAAATTCGTGGTTTCTTTGAATGGGAAATGGTATTTCAAAACTACAATCCAGGCACAAAATATGTTTATTGCTTCTTTGTTGGTCATTGTTTCTAGAAATTCACAGTGGACATATTATGAAACATCTAATTTTCTTTTTTTCCTTTTGGTACCAGAGATAGAACATCTAAATATTTTTAAAGATAAATAGACCTCTTGAATTAATTTGGGTACTTCCAATTTAAATATCACACTATAAGTTTTTATAAATACAATAAATAGTCTCAGAACAATACTAGTACTACCAACACCAATATGATCGCTAAGAATTACCGTTTTTTTATTTGCTGTCTTCATTTTCCTTTATCTATTTGTGATTTTTGTTAATAGATGATTTTTAGAGCCACTTTAGGTTTACAGGAAAATTGAAAGAAAGGTGGAGAGATTCCCCATAGAATTCCTCCCTCCACATACACACTGCTTTTCTCACTATCAGTAGTGCATACCTGAATGCAATATTTGTTGCAATCCAAGAGCCAACATTTACACATCATTATCACTCAGAACCCAGAGTTTACACTAGAGTTTCTCCTTGGTATTATACATTCTATGGGTTTTGACAAATGTATAATAATATGTACTATACAAAATAGAATTACTAGTCTAAACTATTCTGGCTGCACTGTTTGATCCTTGTCTTCCTCCATCTCCTCACATTCACTGATTATTTCACTGTTTCCATAGCTTTTCCTGTACCAGAATATCACACTGAGACTATGCAACGCATAGCTTATTCATAATGATTTCTTTCATTTAGTAATATGCTTTTAAATTTCCATCATATATTTTCACAGAGCTTTGTATCTCATTTCCTTTTAGTGCTACACTGTCTGCTTGTGTCATGGATTATTTGTCCATTTACTTACTGAAAGATGCCTTGGCAACTTCCAAGTTTTGGCAAATGTGAATAAAGCTGCTATAAATATCTGTGTGCAGGGTTTTGTGTGGACCTGTTTTCAACTCCTCTAGGTAAATACCACATATTATAATTGCTGTATTGTATGGTAAGTGTATATTTAATTTTATAAAATAATTGTCAATTTTGTAAGAAGCTATGTGCCTTCCAAAGTGTTTGTACTACTGTGCATTCCCACCAGCAATGAAAGAGAGCTCCTATAGCTTCACATCCTTTTCAGCATTTGTTGTAGTCAGTGTTCTGGATTTTTTACTTCATTGATGTTTTAACTTACATTTCTTAGTGACATATGATGTTAAGCATGTTTTCATATGTTAATTCTCTAGCCATATAACTTCTTTAGTGATGAATATATTCAGGTCTTTTGTCCATTTTCTAGTCTTATTTTGCTTTTGCCAGCTTTTGATTATGTGTCATGATTAGGATCAGTGTGGTAAGTGTATCTATCACCCAGTGTGAGCCTAAGCTGTATTCACTATTGATTCTGAATATCTGATGAGTTGGTAGAACAAATATCTACAAAGCTGTTTGCATGTTTCCTGGGGTTGAATGTACAAAGGACAATTCTGAGAACAAGAAAATTTGTATTACTCATATTTACCACTTGTCTGATTTTTATTTTTGTATTACTGGATTTCGAACCCAAGGCTTGCACATTCTGGGCAATATTACAGTAGTGAGCTATACCACTAACCCTTATTTAAACTTTATCTTGAGCAAAGTCTTACTCAGTTATCCAAGCTACCCTTGGATTTGTTATCCTCTTGTGCCATTGCACCCAGCTCTCATGTCTGAGGGTGATGACTACAGATAAAAATATTTTGACTTGTTCTTTGAAAAGACTTTACTGAAAGCTGTCTATAGTAATAAAAATAAGCTATGCTATGATGTAATGACAAATTAGCATGAAATTTTGCTGGCTTACTAACACTTTCAATTTTTATTTCTATTTCTTGGTCACTCTACATGTTCAATGTAATTTGGTAAGGACTTTGTTTCCTCAGTCTCTGAGGATCCCCGAACCAATGAAGGCTGTATTATTTGGTGGTGGTGCCATCTGGAACACATGACCTTTTTGGACAGATGAAGAGCTCCATATTGACTCGTATGTGTTCTGGTCTGGAAGTGACACATATTTTTCCTGTTCAGTGGTCTGTGACCAACACTGGTCACATAGTTGCTTTTAGAAGACTGGGAGTGTGGGAGTGCAGCAGGAATTTCTGGTGATTTCCATGATCTCTGCCACACTCTATCAGACACTATGGAAACAAAGGTGGCAATATCCATGTTGTTCTGTTATCCATCATGATGCACATTGATAAGCTCTGTAATTGTCTTATTGCTTCCTGTAAATCCTAAAGTTGACAGTTCTTTAAATTTGTATAGTACAAAAATGTGAGGAGTCTGATTCCAGAAAATATAGTAGTTTTCCACCCTGAGCTGAGGAAGGGAAAGCCTTATAAACTACTCAGTGACTTGCCACAGCTATGGAAATAACCTGTGTGGTCAAGACTCAGGATTTTGCATCTGGAAAAAAGACATAATACTGTGTTGATAAGTTGGGAAAACAGATAAGATAGAAAGTTATTGGTGCAGTATGAACACATCTACATCAAAAACTAGAATAAAAACTAAATGCAGGAAAAAGGGAGAAAATATAACCAAATAGGACTGGCAGTCATTTTTCGTGGTATATTAAGAGAAATTTATTTTTCTTTCACTCTTCTGTATTTTCAGGACTGAAAATTAATTCAAAATGAATTTACTTAACACAATACATGGATGCCATGTCATAAAACTGTTACTGCCATGGCTTGTCTAAATCACGTGCAATATGTTTCGTATGATGAGAAAGCTACATGGTCATTTGCTCTGGGCTGGCAAAGAGTAGGTGCTCAATAAATATTTATTGAATGAATGAATGATTGCATATGTGTGTGTATGACTTGGCTCACAAATAACCAAAAGCCTAGTATAGGTGAGGAATTTTTAATGGAGTGTTACTGAAAATGAAAAGCCCAGATTCTCGGCTCCTGGCCCAGTATCAGTTGTTACTGGCCTCAGTGCATCCTTACAGGAGAAAGTTCTGCTCTGGACAGAGATGGTTACCACCTTTAACAAGCAGCAAGAACCCTGTGTGCTGTAACTTCATTCTCCTGATACCCAGGAATAACCTTGACTCGAGAATTCTGGTCTGTATGGAATCCTCCAGGATGGGAATGTGGAAAAAATTGTCAGGCATATTGACTTTCTAAAAATCCCACCAGACAAGTCAAACAACTGAGAAAGGTCATCCAGTAATGTCTTGGCTGGGCCAAGAAAATAAGTCAACCCCTTATATTCCTTTTAAGAGTGATTAGCAATTTTAGTGTGTTTTTAAATTTTATTCTTTGGAGGATGGGAGGAGGAAGTGGTTTAAAGAGTCATGGCCGTTTGTCTACTTAATTTGGAAAGTTTTGAAAAATTAGAGTGGTGACATGTTAAAAGAGAAGTGAAACTACCTCTGTTGAGACATCTAACTGGTACCTGTAATGGAAATGGGAAACAGACGTAGGAGCAATGATTGTGTTCATAGGTGGTGTGCAGTTTTTTAATATTAGTAGAGTATTGGATTTTCTGAGTTACTATAGTTATTTGGTGCTATGACTTTAAAAGTGTTTTGTAAATTTTGGAGAAAAGACTACTTTATAAAGCCTTGGTCATTTCTCATGCTCCCTGATATGTTTTCTGATGATCAAGCCAGCATTCTTTTCAAAGGGTTACAGAAGAGAAAATACCGAAATTGCAATGCCAAGAAGGCCTCTGTCTTAGTCCTGCCAGTACTCCAGTGTCTGAGTCACCTAGTGGTATGAAATGTTCAAAAACACCAGCAAGCACTTGTGATTTTGTCCAAAATGTATTCCATGACACCATGGCATTGCACCAAGAGTAGTGCCTAGCACATGGGGATGCTCACTGCTTGCTACTGACTGAACAGTTTGTTCTCTGTCACACCTGTGGTCTTAAGAATCCAAGAGGTGAAGCTCAAGTACTCTCAAGCTAAGGAAAACTGATGGTATCTATCATTTTATCCCAGAGTCAGTGGCTTTGCCTGAAGGAACTTTATTTACTGTGATGGCGCAAGGACAGAGATGGAGTAAGGCATTCCAGGTCAATAGCAGAAGAATATGGAGATTATTGGCTTTGTCTAAAAAGGTCCAAAAAGCTGGATTTGGATATCAGTATATCCATTAAAGAATGGAGTCACTCATAGCCATTGGAGGGAATAATCAGACATTCTGATTCCAATGGCAACAAATTGGAAACCTGACTGACAGGGTGGGCCTGAAAGATGAGAACTGGAAATCATAAATGTTTCAGATAGTTTTAATGTTAGTTGGTTATGTAATAGCCCTAAGTGCTCTGAGTTTTCAAGTGGGATACTCTACCAGCACCATGTGGCTTCTGTGCCCATGTGGTTAGCAAACAAAGTATTCTGATCAGAATGGAAATTGTATTATTATTCAAAAAGGAGACCGGTCTCTAGACTCTTGCATTTTCAAATTTCCCATGCATGTAGCACTTTAATGCATGGGGAAACAAATGCTGTTCTGCCATGGGGGAACACACTTCCTCTAGGAACTTTTCTTCTTTATCCAAGTCTGAGATGCAGGGCTTTCATAATTATGTAAACAACAGCCTTTGGAAGAGTTTACTATGCTTTTGACTTTGGCAACAAGTCTTAGGAGATCCTGTTTAGGAGAAAGAGAACTGTTGTCCTGGCATGAAGTCTTAATCCTTGGCCCTATTCCTTGCACTGATTTCTTCTAGTAACTCTTGTTGGATGAAAATATGGTGTCTAAACTCCTAGAAATCAAAGCATCTTTGGCTCAACAGCAGGTTTGAGAACCATGGTTGGCTGACTCTATCAGCATCATTTGGGAAGATTTTAATAATTACAGATTCCTGGGTCCTTTCTTGGAGGTTGTGATTCTGTGCACATAAAGTAGAAATCATGGAATTTGAATTTTTTGAAAATATTCCATTCTGAAAGAAGTTTGGAACCTATGGTCTATTGTCCTTCTTCTGGCACTTGGATGTTTGCCTGGGGAAGCCTGAGTCAGGTGCTCTCAGTCCTGATGACATGGGAGGCACTGGGGACCTCCAAAGCCTCCGAGTAGTTTCATAAGAACTTTTTTTGTGGGCCGCAGTCATCTTTAAACAATCTCTGTTTTCTTTAATCTGGGCATTTTCCTCATCTTATTTGGCTTTTCAGGGGCAACTCCAAGGAGAAAATCTCTTAATAACATCTCACTGCTTCAGTTCTACAGAAAAAAAGGAAGTTTTTGATTGGATCATACCTCATTGTACTTCCTTTCTGTCACCTTAGTATATGCCAATATTTTTTTTTTTTTGAGGACTGTCTTACTTTTCTCTAATTGCTGAGACAGAATACCTGACACCCAAAATTAGGGGAGGAAAGGTTTATTTCTTATAGTTCTTGGGGGTTTCAGTCCCTACTCAGCTGGCTGCAAGGCAGGGTGGTGTGGTGGGGGCTGCTGTTCATGGCTGTTGCAAACAGCAAAGCACAAACAGGGCAAGAGAGAGAGAGAGAGAGAGAGAGAGAGAGAGACGCCTTCTTCCCACCCTTACACTGTATGCTAGCTCTACCTTTAGGGGGGGTGCAACACTCACATCGCCAATCCCAGCACTAGACAACATACCAATCATTAATGCCAGACTTAGCCACGTCCATGATTACATAAGACTTAAGTGGGGGGCCATTTGAACACACTATACTAAGGGCCAAAGAGTTGGAGAATGTGAAGTTAAATCTGTAAAGTCATGACTTGCAAACGTTTCTGTAATCCACAGAAAAATGCATCTTATATTGTGATACACTGCACATATTTGTACCTAAATTCCTTTTCTGTAACAACACTTACTGTTACTACATGTGATGTACTCTATTATCTAATCTATAATATTCTGTTTAATAGAAAATTCTGACCTAGACACACAAAAGAATTTTTATGACGCACTAAATGGGCTCAACCCATTATTTGAAAAATATTGTTGTAAGAATCCCAGACTAAGCTATGTCTTAACTATGGGTGTGGAGAAAATAAACAGCAGTGAAGAATTTAAACTATTTACAACTTGCAAGTTTAGTTATCTACCCTTAAAGACACAGGGCAATTGTGCTGATTCAGTGAGTTATTCTTGTAGGATACAGGTAAATATGTAACACATCTAGAAACTGCCACATGATCACCTTGTCTTAGATCTATAGCTGAATATTCTGGAGTATTTTGACTTTAATGGAAGAAGCACCTGCTAGACCATGCAGTATGAGTCATCAAATCACTTAATTTTCAATAAAACAAAACCAAAAAGTCTTGGTTAAGAATCCATATTAATTTCACACAACCATCCCAATGAAAAATAATCTGATATGCTATACATCTTTTTAAGCTGACTTGAAAGTCACTAGAACTAAATGATAATGGTTAATATCACAGACTCAAAAAGAGTTGGATGAATTTCAGTTTGGTTCCTGGTTCTGGTACTGACTAGTTCCGTATCTTTGAGAAAATTACTTAACCTCTCTAAGATTCAGTTGCCTCATCAATAAAAATGGGGAAGAAAACAGAGTTTATCTACAGTATAGGTACTATGAAGAGTAAATAAAAGAATATAAAGCATTTGGCAAGGGGCCTTGCAGACATCCCAGCTTCATGGTAGTTGCTTGTATCACATCAAATCTCAATTGCAGGTTCAAACAGTGGACTTGTTTGGACTTCAGTGAGGTTTGGGAATGTGAGGACAGGAACCTCAGCTCAGCCTCCAGTATTGTGCCACAATGTTCTTGAGCATTCAGTTATGCAAAGCAGACACTGAATGCCTAGCAAGACAGGAGTGTCCTCCACAGGCTCTGGTTGACGCTCAAAGGGAAAGCACAGTATTGCTGAATCACTGATAAAGGCCTTCCAGCTGATCTTGCAGGAGAATCAACTTTTTATTTATAATTAATATATATATCATGTGTATAATTATATAAATCACATTATAGGCATGTGTACATTTATATGATGGTCATCTATTTGTGGCACGGGACTTAAACTTTGCTGACCCTTTGGCAGAGCTGAATCAAGTTGGAGTCAGAGCAGTATGGGTTATAGAGGTCCTTAGGGTGGCCTGGCTGCTTCAGTACCTTTCCATTAATCAACTGACAAGATTTTCTTTGTAGGTGGTTGACAAGAATTCTACTTACAAGATTTTGAAACCACCAATGATATTAATTATAGTAATAACGTTAGCTTGCACATCTACGGCACTTACAATGTGGTCTAGACATTTTTACATATGTTAAATCATTTAGTTACGATGACAGTCTACGGGACAGACACCACTATCTCCATTTTAAAGATAGACAAACAAAGGAACTGAGAGGTGAAGCAATTTCTCCAAGGTCCCACAATTAGTAAAGTAATTAGAGTATTAAGCAGATTCTGTGAGAATATAGTCAGAAGCAGCTTTAGAATTATCTTTCTTGCACCCAGCTGATTTTTGTGGATGGATGGTGGGAAGTAGTATCTCTTAAGGACTCAAATATCACTGAAAAAGGGAAGTAGTGATCTTCTTTGGCCTTTGCAAATGTGGAGACAATGTATAACAGACTGTGTGTACACCAGACCAACAAGTGAGTGTCCCCAAGACATACCCCGCTTTGCCTTCTAATGAGGATGCAGCTTGTATAGAGAGGGTCCAGATACCTTGCTCCTTGCACTGCATTTAGAAGCACCCCTTCCCCAAGTGCTCTGATCACGAAATCTCTGAACATAAAATAACATAGAATAGCATGATCTGTAGCACTGACAAGTTGCTATATTCCCAAAACTTACAGCATGTTAACCTTTAAGGATAGAAAGTTTAAAGAATTACTTTTGCAAGTTTGAATTTGAAGTTTTCTTCTCTGGAGAGGAGAACACAGGAAAGTACCCCTGGCTGCGGGTCTTTGCCCACCTTCCCCTGGACACAGGGTAGGATTTCCAGCTGACTGACAACCTTTGAGACCCACTCTCCAACACCAGTGCTCACTGGCTCTTGCTGGAGAGAAGCCAGCTGTTGGGGGAGGGTTATGTGTGGAGAGCAGCGGTCTCAAGTCCTGCTGCCCACACCTACCTCTCTCGACCTGTAACTAGGCCTCCTAAATTCCCAGCTTGGCTTGGCAGTACTGCTCTGGGCTACGGTCTCCAAGAAATCTCTATGCCTCCCTGGATCTTGGGGCACCTGAAAGGGCAGGCTGAATGAAGCTCAGTAACACAGACCAGCCCAAGGGAGAGGGCTGCTCTATGGCTTTTGGGCGGGCAGACCTGGAATGAGCTGGCAGGCCTTACTCCTGTCTTGAGGGACAGGTACCCACATCAGGAAACCACCATCTGAACTGGCCCCTGTTTTGGCAGTCTGAACTGAGAGCGGAGGAGAGAAGAATGTAGGACTCCACCCCACCTTAAAGGCAGGCCTGTGGGTTAGGGGGAGTGGAGGTGGGCAGGCTGGAAGTGCCAGGTGGGAAAGGGGACAGACAGGGAACATCACGTAGGCTTGAAGTTGGCTGCTTGGCATTGTCTGCTTTTGTAGCCATTCATCCCGCACCTTTTATGTACTCATGGGGGCACCCGAATTCAACAGAGAATGGATAAAAGAAAAAATATTTTTCTCCAGCAGTCATTTCCTTCCGTGACACTAGTCAGGGCCTCCCCTTCTCCCTTTCTCTATTTTCACTCAGGCTTTTGCCAGGAGGGGAAAATCCTACGCACACACCTGGAATCACAGACCAGACGAAAACACTAAACCCAGCCACCCGATTGTGCACACATTCTCTGACTTCCCAGAGCAGCCACACTAAACGTCCCTCCTGGCGGTCTCGGCGACTGTCTGCGAGCGCAGCCCTCTCAGTGACCCATCACATCGCACGGTGCCTTCTTCTCGCTCCCTCACTCTGCCTGTGGCTCATCTGCCACTACCCACACTGTTAATGGAGCAAAAGGGTGGAGGGCTTCTGAAAATAAGTCTGAACCCAAAGCAACAAAGGGGGAAGAGAAGCTTTCTGCATAAGGGATTAAGACTGGCTCCAAGAATATTGATATTCCCATAAGAAAGCCGTTAGCTTGCCTACTACTTTAGATCCCATGAATATTTCATTGGTTGATTTAAGCGCTGAGATTGTAAAATACATACACGTACAGACAGACACAGACAAAGCACATTTTAAGAAACGGGGCCACCTTGCTGGTCTCCTGTGCCCGAGGCTCCACTGTGGCTCTGGGGTGATGCCATGTGGTAGCTTTGAGACAGTCATCCGTCTACCTCACAGGGATCTAAATTTATAGCTAACCAGGGACATTGCCTGTGGCCAAGGCAAGGTTTCCAGAATACAAACAGTGGTGTAACATGCGTTTATGACTCACTGAGGAAACTGACTTCCCCAGCTACCTGGTGCTGGTGTGATTATTCAATTAGCTTATTGTTTCCATCTGAATTAATGCAGGAGCAAGTCAGTTTCAATTATAGCATTAGGAGGTAAAGGGAAAGATTGAGGCTATGAGTTGTATTACTTTGACTCTGGACAAGAATGGATGCTCTTAAAAGGACGTGTCCTTACACATTTCCTAATTAACATCAAAATAAAGCGGTTTTACTAGTTCTGTTGTACATAATGCCCTTAAAAGGGCACATTTCCTAATTAACATCAAAATAAAGAGGTTTTACTAGTTCTATTGGACATAATGCTACCTTACTGTGATACTTTGAAATTCACTTTCTTCACTATGCTCTTCTCATGCAAAAGGTAATACAAGGCAGTCATTCTACCCATCCAGAAAAATTTTCCAGTCATACCAAAATCTCTTTTATTCCCTAAGCTGAGAAATGGCAGTTTTGGGAAAATATGTGTAAACACCAGTTGTGATAAGGAGGGTTTGACAGAGTGGAAGGAAATGTTATTCAGAGTTGGGAGACGTGCAGTATAAGTTTAGCTTGGTCACAGAGAGTTGGGAGAGTCATTTAGATCATCAAGTGTTTTCCATTTTACAGTCACTAGTTGATTGCCATTAACTTGTTCATGACTCTTGGTTGTTAAGTGGAGAACATTAAGTTCTGATTGGCATGAACAACAACAACAACAACAACAAAAACCCCTAGATCTTTGTTTCCTGTAACTAAAGAGCCCTTGGTCAGCATCAGGCCCAAATAGACCCAAAGGTTCACATGCATGTCACAGGATCTTGCTATTTTCTGGCTTTCTTTCATCTGTGTTGGCTCTGTTCTCAGACAGACTATTCTTTTGGTGGCAAGATGACAACCAGCATCTCTGGACTTACAGCCTATCTTCCTCAGCTTTATGTTCAGTGGGGAATGAATTCCTAGTTCCTGGATACTCTATTAAAGTTTTGGGTGTTAATTTATTGGGCCATGCGGGACTTTGGCCTCATTCCTGACATTTTCAAAATAATCTATGGGTGTGGACGCTGGTCAAGCTTAGGTGACATGCCTAGCTCTGGGGTCAAACCTACCGAAACTATATTCAATTAGAGAGAAAGATGGACAGAAGCCTAGGGAAAATCAGGACACTCATATTGTGAGTTGAGGGCAAGATGCTAGGCAAGTAAAATTGGCATATGAGTTTTTAAAAGTTACCAAATACCTTCATATAATCAATTTCCTGTCCTCTGCTGAAATGATAATCAGCATCACTGGACACTCTGGGTACCCCCTGCTTTCTTCATTAGGATTTAATTTTACCCATCTGTCCTTGTCTTTGTCCTCCACTGACTGCTCCTCTGCTCCTCTGATTCTTTTTTAGCTCTTCCTGGTTGTATCAATCAGGGCTCAGTCAGAAACCACAGCAGTGATTTGAACAGAAAAAATACAATGCAAAAGAACTGTTTTATGTTAGTGTATTGTTCTTACTAGAACATTGTTTTATGCAAAAGTCAAAAGTGGTTGAGAGAAGGAGTAAAGAGGGTTGTTAGGGAGGGATAAAGAAATAGTAAATGTGAAAGCAGCAGCTACTTCTGGGGTTGAGGGAAATGAGCAAGGGAGGAGCCCTTCGCCAGCCCCAGCTGAGGTTCATAGGGTACCTCTTTGAGGGAGCTGTGGTTGTCTGAGGAAGGGAAGTCTGCCAATGGTGCAGTAACTTGACAGACAGCATGGCCAGAGGCTGAGCGTGTGGGCTGCAGCTGGCCACGAGGCCTGCAGAGGTGAGGGCTTCCCACGCTCTGAACCCAGTCCTTGGTGAATGGCACCCAGTCAAACCCACCTCTCAGCAAACTGCAACTCTACTCTCGTAGCTGCTCAATGTTCACAAAACTCTGAAGTCAATTTCTCTTTCTTTCTTACTCCACGTTTAACCTGTCAGGAAGTTCTGTTGGTTGTGTACATATGATGTCTTCAAGAGAGGACTACCACCATATTTCCTCCTGGGTCTCAGGCACTGTCGTCTCTCATTTGGTTGATGATATTGCTTCCTAACTGGACTCCCTGCTTTGGTTCTTTGGTCTCAACATTTTAAATATTTCATTTTACTCTTTTCTTATGTGCATGGTGTCTGAGATGTTGGATGCAACCCTTACTGTTGTTCCTCTGTACTAAGGTATTTTTCCCCTGTGGCTTCTTTCAGGATTTTTCTTTGTCTTCGTTTTCTGCAGTTTATACTGATATGCCTAAATGTCACTTTCTCTCTTTTATCCTGCTTGTTTCTTTTAAAGTTTCCTGAATCTGTGATTCAGTGTCTGACACTAGTTTGAGGGAAATTTCCAGCTGTTGTTCTTTCAAAGATTTTTTCCTTATTCTTTCTTCTCTTTCTGCCAGTTCCATATATTACACTTTTTGCAGTGGTCTCAAAATTTTTGAATGTTCTGTTCAGTTTTTCAGTTTTTTCCTATTTGTTTCTCAGGTTCATACGTTTCTATTGTGATGTCCTTAAGATTAGTGACTGTTTCCTCAGTCATATCTAGTATACTGATGAGTCCACCAAAGCCATTTTTCATTTATTTTACAATGTTTTTGGTTTTTAGTGTTTATATTTTATTGTTTCTTAGAATATCTAATTCTCTGCTTATATTGTTCATCTGTCGTGGTATGCTGTCTACTTTATCCATTAAAATCTTTAGACTATTAATCACAATTGTTTTAAACTCCTAGTAATTCGCATATCTGTACCATATCTGAGTCTGTTTTTGATCCTTAATTGGTTCTTCAAATTGTGTTTTTGACTTTTAGTGTGTCTTGTAATTTTTTCTTTATAATCAGACATGGTGTACTACATAAAGGAAATGCTGTGGATAGACATTTAGTAATGTGGATTTAAGACGTAAGATGAAAGGAAGTATTCCATAGTCCTAATGATCAGGTCTCAGTCTTTTAGTGAAGCTGTATCTCTTGACTGAATATCACAAGTGTCTATTGGTTTGGGTAGTAGAGTGGGCTTGAGTTTACTATTTCTCCTCTTTCAGGTAGAAGGCAGATCTTACTAGAGTTGGATATTTTACTTTCCTAAGTCAGTTTGACTGTGATAAAAATCCCAGCAGGCTCTCATTAGCTAATTACCCCTCCAACCCAAAGCAGACTTTATTGAGTAGCAGACTGCTCTGATGTATTTTAAAACCATCCTTTTCCCCTTCTCCTGCCAGAAACAGGAGGAAATTTCCCCCACCAGTATTCATTATGAGAGTCATATTGAGCATCTAAGAATGTTTCTGTGACTGAGCTCTGTTGGAGATTTTAACTCTCGCACTTTTCCACACTGAGCAGTGCAAGTTTTCCTACTTCAGTACAGGTTTCATGATAGCTTCTCTTTAGAGAATTTGTGATTCTATGTGTTTGCCTGTTCATCTCTCCAGTTTCATAGAAAATAGTTTACCCTGTGACTTGGTTACTTTTCATTCGTTGCTGAGACAAAACACCTGACACACAAACTAGGGAAGGAAAGGTTTATTTAGCTTACAGTCTTTGGAGGTTTCAGTCCACAATCAGCTGGCTCCAAGGCAGGGTGGCATGGCACAGGAACAACACTTCAAGGCAGCAGCCTGGCAAAAGCAGCCAGAGTAAAAAGGGGGACGAGCAAGCCTCTTCTCCTCCTTTATATAGTACACAGGACACCCTCCCCCTCCAAAGGTGGGTGTAGCTTCACAAATATCCTTGCCTTCCTTTGCACAGGATGAGGATGTTTACCAAGTAAGACCCCTGGCTCCCTGCTGAGTCTCTCAGCTAAACTTTTGACCTTCTCAAATAGACACAATGGCCAGGTAACTGCTTGTGCTCTACACCCCAGGATGTAGCTCTGCTGCCTTACTTAATTAAGCTGCTATACTTCTCAAGTTGACACAATATATAAACCGTAACACCCTGAAATGATTTTTTTTATGAATCTAAGAAGAGCTGGGTTTTTTGTTTTTTGTTTTTGTTTTATTTTTAGCTTTTAGTGGTTATTGCAGAATGACAATTTTTGAGTCTCTTATATGCTGAAGCAAAAACTAGAAGGTTTTTTTGGTCACATCCCTGCCTTTTCTCTGGTCCATTTTATTTTTTAAATTTAATTTTATTGGTGCACTTTTGATATTCACAATGATTACATTCTTTACAGGGAATTTGTGCCTTTGTATAGTGTATCTTGATTTTTCCTTTTTTCCCCATTCTCCTCCCCTCCCTTCAACCCTTCTTTCCCTCCTTATTTACAAAAGCTTTGTTTCCATTTTTCCTTCTATTTTTTCCTCTTCCCTTATTTGCTTCCCACCTCCCTTGTTCCCTTTTCCATCAGAACGTTTTCTTCCTACTTCTGTTTTTTCCACTATAATCTTAGTTTCAGTAGAGTGGAGTATCTTTGTAAAAATACAAGATCGATTACATCAGTCCTTTGCTTAAAACTTTCTAGTGGCTTCCATTTTACACAGAGCAAAAGCCCAAAGCTCTTTTAAAGACTTTTAAGGCCCTGAACAATGTGCCCCTCATCATTTTTTTCTGATCTCATTTCTTTTCTTGGATCTCTCTTCATTCTGGCCATGCTGGCCTCCTTGTCATTTCTCAATGTCCCAGGCATATATTTTTTTGAGATTTTTGTACATGCCCGTCTATGTTTCTAGAGAGCACATGGTTTACTCTTTTAGCCCATTGTTTTGATTCTTTACTTACCTGCCACCTCAGGGAAACATTTTTATAATAATATTTAGGGTATTCTTAGAGAATTGTTCACCTACTTTATTTTTCTTCATAGCACTTACCACACCTAAAATACTAAATGTCTTTATTGTTTATTGTGTGTTTCCCCCACCCACTGTAATTCATAAATACAAACTTTTGGAGAGTAAAAATATTGGTCTAGTTTATTCACTGATGCAATCCTAGCACCTTGCATATAATAAATGTAGGAGAGAAAAAATCTATCCTCCACCTGCTTAAATTAAGTGAATGGAGATTTTGGAATTAAACATTTAACTGGCCCAAAGGTCTCCCAAAGGCCCATGTATTACATGATCAATTCCTGGGAAGGCACTAATGTGAGGTGGTGGAGCCTTCCTGAGGTAGGGCCCAGAGGAAGATCTATAGGCAGGGGAGGGTGTGGCCTTGAAGGGCACTGTAGAACCCTGGCCCCTTCCATTCTCTGAGTTTTGTTCCTTGGCTATGAAGTGAGCAATTTTACCCTGCCATGACTTCCAACATGATGTGCTGCCTCAACCCAGTTCTAGAGAGCACATGGTTTACTCTTTTAGCTCATTGTTTTGATTCTTTATCTGCCACCTCAGGGAAACACTTTTATAATAATATTTAGGGTACTAACTGATCAAGGACTGAAAACTCCAAAAACTGTGAGCTAAACAAAGCTTGTCTATTTGTGAGTTGGTTGTCTCAGATATTAGTTCTAATGACAGAAAGATAACTTATAAATTGATAAGAGATAGGGTAACAGGAGAAACAGTATACAGTTTTAAATAAAAACTATACACTTTTTAAGTTGTAAAAATATTTTCTTTTTAGTATTTAATGTCTATTAATTTTACAAAACTTTGAGTTCCAATGCATATAATAATGTATCTCCCCATTATCCTCCTTTACCAGCCCCCACCAGTTTCCCCAATTCCCTTTATCTTGTTCTTCTGTTATTATGTCATCATTTTTAGATTCTACATATTAGGGAAAACATTCAATATTTGTCTTTCTGAGTCTAGATTAGTTTGCTCAACATGATGATCTACAGATCCATCCATTTTCCTACAAATGACAAAATTTTGTTCTTCTTTATGGCTAAACAATACTGTGTATGTCTGCCATATTTTCTTAATTCTTTTATCTGTTGATGGGCACCTAAACTGGTTCCATATATTGGCTATTGTAAATTGTGCTGCAATAATGATGTTTTTCTTTTTCATGGACATGGAAGGTCAGAGAAAAGATGCAAAATCTCAGAGAAAAATGTGAGGCTTGGGACTAGATAACATATTCAAAGAGAGACTGAGTTTTGAGAAGTGACCAGACAAAAGAAAGGAGGTTAGGCATTGTGGAGGTGATAAATTGTGGGCAGATGATAGAAAATATAAGGGAAACTAGTGGAATATGAGGGTTATTTTAGTCAGGTTTATTTATGCGGACTCATTTCAGTGTTAAGTGCTTCTAAAAAGGGCTTCAACTCCAGCTTATAGCTTCCTTCTTTCCATGCCTTTCCTGAGGCTACCTTATTGCTACTTAGTCTCCACACTTGCAAGAGCTGATGACTATGTTACTACCTCTGCTGGAGTTCATTTTGACCTTCACAACCAATCAGAACCTGAAAACCAAATCTGGTAAGTTTATTTTTTCCAGAGTAAAAGTCCTGAATTGTGATCAGAAATGTAATTACAAGAAATCCTTGAAATGCTAAATATCCTGGAAGTGTTGATTATTAGTTTAAATTTTCATTATTTTTCCAGTTTATGTAACTCTGACTTTGGTCAAAAGCACATAGACACATAAAGAAGAGAGCAAGAGATAGCCAAGTGGGTGGTCAGGGCTAGGGTCAAAGCAGGGCTTATTCTGTGCTCCAGTAGCCAGGCCTAGTGAGATAATTAGGCTGGGCTCCTTCCCCAGGAGTTCACTGTAAATTTAATAAGCATTTATTGAGTGTGAGTGTATGTATGGGCTTATTGTGGGACCTGGTGGGGGTAGGGATTGAGGCCAAAAAAGAAATAAAATATTATTTCTGCTCTGAATGGTTTTAGAACCAAGTAAGAGTCAGTTATATGGAAATAATACAGAAGAGATGAAAAAGGAGACAGAGAAGACAGGAAAAAGTAGTTGTGCTAAGAATGGTAGTAGGTAGCCTCCAGATTCCAAACTGAAATACTAAGTTAAGAGCATACTTCTGAATTCATCAAAAGCAATGCAGTTGACATGAGAATATTATATGGAATTTTAGGCAGATGAGTAGAAAAAGATAGAGGATATTGCTTTTAAATAGTGTTGTAAGAGTGAGCAGTGAAGCTGTCTTTGGAGTTATTAAGCTATTCTTTTGTCCTGTCTTTTCAGTATGATACTGTATTCTCTAGTAAGTTCTTTCTCCAGTTGCCTGGTATGCATAGAAAATAGGCCAAAGTCAACTTCATTTCACAGAATTACTCAAAATTTAAAGGTATCTTCTCTGTTATTTATAAAAAGAGAATAGCAAAGTTAGTTTGGGCATAAGTTATTATGTCCTAGGGACATTATAGCTTTATCTTTTAATACATGAAGTGTGAAGTACAATGAGGGTTGGAGATTTTATATGTATTCTATGTTTGTATTTTTATATCTACTTTATATACTATTTTATATCTATTGGTAATCTATTTACATCTATCCACGCATGTGTGTATGTATGTATATGGTTTAACTAACTTATACAATTAAATTATAGGTATACACAGAGAAAAATGGTCCAAATGTGGAACTCTCTGAAAATAGCATTATGGTGGACAGAGTTTAAAAGAATGACTCTGAAGTTAGATTTGAGTGTGAGCTTTGGTTCAGTCACTGAGAAGCTCTGTTATCTTGGACCACTATCTAACTCTCTGAGGTTTGTTTTCACCACTTGAATAACTGGGATAAGGTTTGTTATATAAGGCTCTTAGTGTGGCAAAACACTCACAGTCAGCTTACTAGCAGTTAATTCTATTCTTTGGTGGAGCATGGTTGTTCAAGGGCAGGAAAGGGATTTGGTATCACAGGTGTTTACTGGTACCCAAAGGAACTGGGCATGGGACACATCCATGTTCTCAGTACTCTGGGAGGCTGAGGCGGGAGAACTACAAGTTTCCATCTAGCCCAAGCAACTGAGCAATTTAGAGACAACCTGTCTCAAAATAAAAAAATGAGCTGGGATTGAAGCTTAGTGGAAAGATCATGTGTTCAATCTCTCGTGCTTCAAATGAAAAAAAGTGGAATCATCAGCTTCACAAAATAATAGTTACTATTATATTGTATATTCTAGCATCATCTATCATGTTTTGTTATATTCTATATCATTAAAAATCACGTCTTTGACAAATTAAATGATTCCAAACCAGCTATGGGTTGTGATTGGATTTCAAACAACACTGATCTCAGCACCTTCCCCACCGTAGGATATGGGATTCTAATGCATATGGACGGCCCCCAAGGGCTAATGTCCCTAGAACCTTGAGTCAAGTATCCTTTATGAATACTTTATAGAAAGTAGCTTTCACTCTGCAGTAGCATGCTCTGAAGTCGTTACCATATCGATCTTCCTGGCTCTCCAGAGAGGCTGGTGACACATTACCATTGGCAGGTAAATGTCTGAAATCTGCAGAGGTTTCATCTTTTGGGGCCTCCATGGCAGATACTTCAGAAGTGGGGGAAGATCTCAGACCACATAATCCTTTCTATTTTCTCTCTCTACAGAAGGCCAGGTTCACATTAGGAATATGTGTTTTGCAGTCTAGATATATGGGTCTCTTTTTAATGGTTTATTTTCAATGCCAAAAAATGAAAGGTTTGAAACACTGGCTAAGTCTCAGGATCATTGGTATCTTCTTTGTAATTTGATCTTCATATTGATCTTAGAATCTACAACATTAAATGGCTCATATTGGTTTATGTATTTATTGCTCCACTAAACTATTAATTCCTTAAAAGCTCAGACTGATTTTCATTCAGTTATTCATCTCAAGATCATATTAAAGGGCCTAACATGTAGTATAATGTCAAATTGATTTAAGTAAATTTGTGAAACAAATCTTGACAAGAGTTCAGGGAAAAAAAGGCCCTCATTATCAGAACAGGTACTGTTTGGGCTACATTAATTTCAGAGTAAGTCCTTTGAATGCTCCATCCTTTTCCTTTGGTTTTCTTCCATTGATAATCTTTTCTCTGCTGAAGTCTCAGGGGCTTCAATTCCATCTGCTATCTCTTAAAGAATTTGATAAAACAATTTATCCTATGATAAATACATTATCTACTTAAGGCATTTAATAACAAAGAAGCATCAATTCAAAGGACTGATAGAGATTTAGTGGTGGATCTTCATTTATCAAGTAGCTTGATAATGGATATTTTGAGATAGAGTGGAGGAATGTGACATCTCCAGCAAAGGTAGTTGTATTCTGTACTTGTGTGTAGCACCGTACCAGATTATATTTGAGTGACATAGATACAGTATCGTAAACCAAGTAACCTATGGTCAATTTGGCATAATTTGGTTCTTAGTTATATATCATTATGCATTTACTTCCACATATTTCATATGCACTTAATTTCTCTGGCTAAGGATGCAGAAAGGCCCATCCGTACATGATCACTCAGGGTCCATGTCTGTCTGAAGTGAACAGGGAAGCCAGCAGAGCTGGCTCCATCATGGTTTAATGCTATTTAGTGTGGGTCTTGCACTATGATGAGAAAAGTTCAAAGGATCCATGCCACTTGACTGTCTTAGGTTAGAGTAATGACCGACTTTGGTAGAATTCCACAGTTTACTTAAACCTCAAGATTCTGAACATCCTGAATATGCTTATGCCTATACCTATACATGTTTTTGTCATCATGCATTCTAGCCTCTAATAGCAAGTGTAATACCTACTACAAGGTATCTGATAACTATGTGGTACTTTCCTAAACCTGAAATCTGGTTCACAATGGACAAATGTGAGGTCTTCTTGTGATCTCATGGGGGGTGGTGGTGGGAGTCTCATTGCATTTGCTTCCAAAAGAAGAAAGAATGATATTCATTCACAGCCTTATCAAAGGCTGTATGTCTTCAGAAGGCAAGATAACTGTTCTGTATCAAACAGTTACCACATGCTTGGTAAGATCCAGGATCTGCGGAAACCAGCCTGGAGATTCAAACATGAATGGGACAGTTTCTGCCTTTAAGGGGCTGACAGGTTAGTGGGGGTGGTTATGGACTTATCATCATATGTGCTATGAGAAGAGGTTAGTGCTATATTATTCCTGTGGATTGGGTGCTATGGGACTCCTCAAAAGATTTGGAAGTTGCTTTCATAGAGGAGAGTGTATCTGGCTTAGGCTTGAACATAGCATGGATTTGGGAGATGAAGGAGGATATTTGCATGAACAAAACGATAGAGTTATGAAAAGATCTAATATATTTGAAAAATGTAGAGGCCAAGTGGGCATAGAAAAAGATGAGATAAGAGCAATGATGGGCAATTGTAGGTAGACAAATGTTGTGGAAGGTGATGTATATCAAAGAAAGTTATTTGAAGTGATAAGAGATATTTGAGAAAAATTAAGGTTGTTGCTTTTTTACATACACAGTAAAGATCAACATAAAAAGGGACAATATTTATTTCTATTAGTTACTTAAAAACACTAGTGGATGGGTTGCACGTGGCTCAATGATAGAATACTTGCCTACCATGTGTGAAGTCCTGTGTTCAATCCCCAGCACTTGGAAAAGAAGTAATTTTTTGTTTTGTCCCTATGAGTATCACTCTGTTTTGAGAAATATGATATTCCCAAGTTTTTACTTGCTGTAATTTAACTATGGATTTTTTTGCTTGGTTCTATCTGATTTTATTAAAAGAGGAAAGTAAAGTGAAGAGATATGCAACAATTTAGCAAAGGCATGTGGGAAAGGGTCAGAACTAGAAATCAGCAGAGGTTTTTCATCCTTCAATCCTACATGTATACAACACAGCAGAAATCTGCTTCTTCTACTCTGAGGTAGCTTTATGTGCAAGATGCTGCTGTACACCAAGCACAGAACTTGTGTCAAAATGCTGGTAAGTCAAATGAATGAAATTGGAAATAGCAAGATGTGAAGACTTGGCAATGACACATGTCTCTTAAAAAGACAGTAGAGTCAATTGTGTGTCTAGAACACAAGAGGTACAGAGACTGGCTTGTTGTGTGAGGTAGGGGTCTTGGAGGCAAGAGATTCCCTCATAAAGAGACACTCTGCTTCGGTGATTCTGTTCCCTCACGCTGGCAAGAACGCAGGAAGTGAGACAATGGTGCCTTGAAACTGAAGATCCCTCCAACACAGAATGAGGAACTCAGAAAGCAAAAGTAATGTGAAGCAGAGATTTATTTATAATATTGCAGAATTGAGGACTGCAAGACAGCAGCAAACTGTATGGCAGGGAGAAACTTGGGAGACGAACTTCTCAGCCTGGTGTCTTTGCCTTGTCCATACTTATAGGGGTAAGCTGATCTCTAAAAATAACTGTTTCACTGATTGGCATAATCTGAATGAATCAGGGTCTCAGCTATTGTTTTTTGGGTGATCTAAGGTTCACAGGATCTAGGAGCACATAGCAAAAGTATACAAAGGCCCCACAAAGGGCAAACTTCTCAAGTACATCATACCATAAGTAACCATGCAGTTACTTCCATTATAGTAGTCATCAAGATCATGCCTTAAGCTCCCAACTCCTCCCTAACTGTCCCTACCTTCCCCCCTCTGACTCAGTCATCCTACTGCAGTAGGATGGGGAATAGAGTGGTGACTCCTCTGACTACTTACTGATGGTAGAAGATGACATGAAGAATTTGGGGTAGATAATGTTGGCCAGGAGGGGAGGGGGATCCATGTGGCTGCAATGGGAGAAACTTGGCAGTTTTATGGTAGGTGCCATCTGCAGGCCATCTGTATGTTTTTATTTTAAAGAGAACAAAAACAAACAAAATAAAATGGAATAAAGCCAATCAAAACAAAACAGTGAAAGGGATACAGGACTTCAAAATAAGATGATAGGAAATCAACAATGACTACCATAATATATTTTGTTATCTTCGAAATACCTTCCAATGCCACCAAATATAATAAAATCAAACAAACCAAAACAGAGTAGAACCAAACCAAACAAAGCAATGAAAATGATACAGGATTTTAAAACAAGATAACAGGGAATTAACAATGGCTACCACCTTCAGAAGGAAATCCCCCATAGTTGCTATACTGCATGCTGTTATCCTCTGAATAGATGCTCAGACTATCAGCTTTAGGCCTGCAAAGTCAATCAAATGGTACAGGCAATAAGTTTTTTTTTTTTTTTTTTTTTTTTACTTCAGTAGCTATCATCTCAAACTATTTTTCTCAGAATCAGTCAGTTGCTTAGGGTGGGGGAAGGCTTGGCATTTCTTGTCTCCCAGCCTGTGATTGGCTTCTCCTTGGTTCTCTTTCCAGGACATGTGGCTACTGCTGGCTCACAGGAAGGGGTTTGCCTGGCCCATGACTGCCACTGGCTCACAAGAATGGGTTGACTTCTTCTTGGTTCCCTTCCCAGGATGCATGACTGCTGCTGGTTCACAGAAATGGGTTAACCCAGTCCATGACTGCTGCTAGCTCACAGGAAGGAGTTGGCTTTTTCTTGGTTCTCTTCCCAGGATGCATGGCTGCCACTGGATCTTAGGAAGGGGTTGGCCCAGCCTCCCATCTGCATTTTGATAGCATCGATGTGTTCTGAAATGAAATAAGGGAGTCAATGTATACAATAGCCAATCAAACATGACAAAGATACCAGCAGGTAGGATATCTTTTTGTTCAAGCCTTAGTAAGTTTGATCATGGGATCATTGTGGTATCTCAGTCAACAGGCACATAAACTAAGGACATACTAAAATGCATGTAATGCTTATTGACTGAAACATGCCAACAGTTTTTTTTCAGGTGTGAAACCAGGGAACCAGACTTATAGCCATTGGCCTGTAATTATAGTAAGTAATTGGCTATAAAACACTTGATCATGTGAGTGGAGTAGTGTTGGGGTAAGGATTGAAAGGAAGTTCTGAAAATTTACAAAGGGAAACTAGCATAAGTGTGATGACATAATTCCAGGCAACAGGCAGAAACCTGGAAGTCACACAATCAGCAAAAGGGAATATCTGTAAGTCTCCCAATCAACAGGCATCACTTATCTGAAGTCTATTTGAAGAGACAGGTGTAGGTCATCTTGGATGGCCTGGTGAATATGGTAGAGATGAGTTGTCTGTCCATTGTTGTCTCTCAAGGAACAGTCCATGGCTTTACTCGTGAGTGATGGATCTAGGCATCATGTCTGGTTGTCTTGACTGCAAAAGGAACTAAAATCACTGTGTGGGAAACTTTTCATCAAGGCTTGTCCATGTCTGAGTATCTAAGGCCTTAATTAATATAGTTCTGGGACAAAAGTGAGGTTGGTTAGTTGGAGTGGGTCTGCAGTATGTTTGTCTTAAGGGTACAGATTTGTTGGAACTGGATCAGGAATCTCATGAAGGCTTATTCAGTTGTTTTTCCTAAAGAAAGGTCTCAACATAGGAAAGCTCAAAGGGAGACAGCCCATGAAACCTGGTCATATTTTTTTGGGGGGCTACATAAGGGCCACAGGTGTGGGTATTAGAATGGCAAGGACAATTGTAATTAATTAGCTCTTAGATCTTTCGATAGATATGACTGGAAACTGACAGCAAGAGTGGATAATTAAGCTGGGCATGGTGGCACACACCTTTAATCCCAGCACTCAGGAGACTAAGGTAGGAGGAGCATTGTGAGTTCGAGGTTGGTTTGGGCTACAATGCGAGCGCAAGACCAGTCTGAACTACATAGTGTAACCCTGCCTCAAAAAGCCAGGAGTTTGGCTCAGTGGCTTAAGCGCCTGTCTGGCAGGTGCAAGGTTATGAGTTTGATCCCTGGTACCGCAAAAACGAACAAACAAAAACAACAAGAACAACAACCCCCCCAAAAAAGAATGGATGATTGGAGTCTCTCTTTTTGTCTAGTGTACCTTATTATTATCTTTATGTCGGGTTATATGCTTTTTTGTTGGATATTTGAGACCAAGCCAAAGTGAGACAAATATTAATGTATATTCTCCTCCTGGGTGTTTAATATCAAGCTAAAGTTAGACTAGTATCAATCAAAATTAATCTCTTGCCAATATCAAGGTCAGTTAAGGCTTTCCAGGGGTTATTTATGGGACCATACATAGAGCCTTTAGAGTCTCTTAGCTCCTCTATCAGGGTCAGGCATGCAGGTTGTGTTGAGATACAGAAGAACTGGCTCAGACACCATCTTTTCTGCTCTTTCTTTGCTCCCTCTGCCCAGGCAGAATTTCTGTCTTCTCAGTGGCACTATAGGATCTGCAGCAATAGTAAGGACTTTTTTTTTTTTTTTGCGGCACCAGGGATCAAACTCAGAACCTTGTACCTGCCAGGGCAGGCACTTAAGCCACTGAGCCGAACTCCTGGCCCTAGTTTTTTGAGGCAAGGTTGCACTATGTAGCTCAGGCTAGTCTTGCGCTTGTGTTGTAGCCCAAGCCGGCCTCAAACTCACAACACTCCTCCTACCTCAGCCTCCCGAGTGCTGGGATTAAAGGCGTGCGCCACCATGCCCGGCTGTAAGGACATTTTAAAAAAATTTTTTTATTTTAAAGAGAATAAAAACAAAACAAAACAGAACAAAGCAGATCAGAACAAAACAATGCAAGCAACACTGGATTTCAAAACAAGACAACAGGAAATCAAGAGTGGCTATATAATGTCTCTTGTTTTCTTCAAAATAATTGTCTATATCTTCACACACAATGAATTCAAACAAAACAAAATAGTATAAAACTGATCAAATCAAAAGAATGAAAACACTACAGGCCTTCAAAACCAGACAATAGGAAAATCAACAATGGCTACCATAATGTCTCTTGTTCTCTTCAAAATAGCTGTCTAAATCTTCACACATATTGAAATCAACTAATACAAAACAGACTAAAACCAATCAAAACAAAGAATAAAACCATTATTGGGCTTCACAACAAGATGATAGGAAATCAGCAATGGCTACCATAATGTCTTGTTTTCTTCAAAGTAGCTGATCATACCATCACCCATAATAAAATCAATTTCTGTAGACTCTTTAGAAGTTCTAGGCATGTATAAGCCTGTACATGTACATCTATCCTTTCTGTATTAGAGGAAAAGACAAAACAAAACATAACAAATTACAAGAAAAACAAGAAACAGAAGAGACAAATAAATAACAAAAACAAAGAACCCATAACAACAAAAATATAGGCTTGCAAAACAAGGTGGTAGAACATAACTAAGGCAGCTATTTTGCATAGTTATCTTCAAGAGAGTTACTCAGATTACCAGATTTAAACATGCAAAACTGATCTAATCCCATTCCATTTCTTCCATTAAGAAGTGTTAGTCACAACTGAATAAATGAATTTCAGGATATGCTAGCCAAATGTGACTCTCAGTTGAAAAACACTAGGTAAGAAGTCTCTCGTACTCAAATGTGTTATGATTTCATGATACACTGAAGTGTGAAAATGTGAATTATTTACTAAATATTAAAAGAAGTTTAGACTCTGAAGTACAGTGAAGACAATGTCCTTTTGCCCTGTTCTACTGCCCCCCAGGATATGATTTTCAAGGACAACAATTTCCCCTGGGTATTTATCTTTATTTCTACTGTTCTTAGATTGTTTTTAATTTATCAACTTTAAAAATTAGCTAATAAGTTTTTATTCACTGACTCCTTCACTTAAATACTGAGCCCATAAATGTTAAGATAGCCATTTTATTGCTCCTAAAGATCTTGGAGAGTATGGTTAAGAACACTGATCTCCTGAACAAAACAGATTTCACCCTTCCACTGCCCAGTTACACCAAGACTGCCTTCCTTCTCTGAGTAGCTAAGAACACAGAGGAATCTAGATTTTCTGCAGGCAGGAAGACATCCCAAGAGAGGAGAGAGAGAGAAAGAAGAGCTAGATTACCATTCATATAATCCAAAAGCGAAACATGACAAGTGACCTAAGAAGTTCCGTGATGTCCTTTCTTCCCCAAGGAAGCTTGCAGATTGGTAGACACACTTAGTCATGCACCTATCTAATTCTAGATGGTTCCAAAGAAGTCTGAACCCAAAGCAGAAAACAGAACTTTGTCCAAGCGATTAAAGGAACCAGAAACTTTCTAGAGACTTTCTTTCCCCTTCTTTCTTTCTTTCTTTCTTTCTTTCTTTCTTTCTTTCTTTCTTTCTTTCTTTCTTTCTTTCTTTCTTTCTTCCTTCCTTCCTTCCTTCCTTCCTTCCTTCCTTCCTTCCTTCCTTTCTCCCTCCCTTCCTTCCCTCCCTCCCTCCCTTCCTTCCTTCCTTTCTTTCTTCCCTCCTCCCCCTTTTTTTTGGTCATTGACCTGGCTCAACCCTGTAATCAAATTGTGTTTAACCACTTAGGATCTTATTACCACATGCTTAGGTCTGAGAGACACAATTGTTACCATCACTGCATAAAATTAGATTGAGTTTTAAAACCGCACAAATATTAAGACAAAACTATGTATATGTAGGAACACAAATAAACTGAAACTTAGCCTGAATGTTCTAAGAATGCTACTTCCCTACATTTTATTATGTAACTCACAAATCATCTAAGGTAGGTTGTGGACTCTATTTAATCACTATTAATTGATCTCAGCATTGTTGTTAAGGTGCAGACTAGAAATGGAATCCTACAACTGACACTGAATTAGAGCTGTGTGTTCTGGTTGTATCCGAAGCTACAAAGCAAATCTTAGAATCATACTTAAAGGTCCCCCTGCAATGGGAGGCCACACACAACACATAGGCACAATAACTTCCAAGTTAAGCTTGAGAAGTTTGGTCAAATTACATGGCCTGTGCAGCAGATAAGTTTGCCAATGGAACAATATTCTGTTGCATTTTTCTGACCCTTTGGGATTTAAATTTGCAACCTGCATCAGCAAAACTTTTGGCATCTAGTTCTACTGAAATCAAAGAGCCAAATTTCTGCCTCCTGTTACATGAGCACAGTTCTTACTGACGTCAATGAAAGTTGTGCATGCATAACTGAGGGCAGATTTTGGCCTGGGCTGCAGACATATGAGAACTGGCACACTACGCTCACCTCGGGACTCTGTCCCACCAGCCTTCTGATAACATGGCCTTCTCATCATAACTCTCTCCACACTGGGGACTGAAATACCAGTTAGAAGCATCTAACCCAGAAATTGAAGCCAGATTCACATTTAAGGTAGATACAGTACAAGCCACCAGAGTGGGTAACTATCTAACTGCAGATTTCACAGATGTAATTATTGATCACCTTCTCTTAAACTTGAGTCCATCTCTAACTTAGCTACTTAGTTAGATGGTGAAAAAATCTTGTACCCCCTTCCACCCAGCTTTTTTGTTTTTATGCTTGAGGATGCACTGCCTACACTAACTTCAGTCTGCTACTGCTGCCACTGCTGCTGTTGGTGGAAATACTACAAATATTCTATGCCTGGGACAGAGGAAGAAGTCTAGTGAACAACCACTGGATAAATGGACTTTTATAACGCAAGAGATAATAATTAACAATTATATGTTGCTAACTATGTGTCAGGCACTCTTATATTTTTTCAATTATTTAATTCTTACCATACCTATCATGTGGGTTCACTCTTATAAATGAGGAGACTACATAGAAGCTAAGACTCTTAGCATCTGTAAGTGGTAGAGCTGGGATTTGCATCCAGGTAGTCTGGCACCAGGGGTCAGGCTCTTATTCACTCTGCTAAACTGCCTCTCAGTTAAAATGTAGGTATTGTTTATCATTAATTAGTTATTAGTCAAATAATGTTTATTGATAGCTATGAGATCCCACTGAGAAGGGCAGAAACATTTTGCTAATAAGAGCTTGTCAAGAACTATTTGCACGATCTTTACTGTCTGAAAGTTTTGTTTTTCTTTTTCCTAGCCAGTTTTTCTAATACAGGAAGCAATATTGTAACCCTCAGACTAATGAAGCACTTCAGTCTTGACATTTTTCAGTAGGAAGGGAGACAAATTCTGCAATGATTTTTTAAGACAAATTTTACAAATGAGGTATGATCTAAAAATATAGTGAATGTTTAAATTTTAAAAACACCCCCTTAAAATATTCCCTTTGCTTTGAACACACTATATCATTCTACCCACTTTCTAAAACACTTACGGAAGAACTGTTTCATGTATTTTTTGTTGTGTTCTGACTGCCTTCATGTCTTGAATCCACTCACAACATTTTTCTTTCATCATTTTGGCTTTGGAGGAGAGCCAGAAGTGGCACATTACCAGGTCTGGTGAGCAAGGTAGATAAGGACACACTATAATGATTTTAAGAGCCTGCCTTTCCATTGGGTGGTAGTTAGCAGAAGTATTCACTGTATTTTATTATTATTATTATATCTTGTAAAACACTCACTAAAGAGAACTTCCAGAACTGCTTCAGAAAGTGGCAAGAGAGGTGGGATAAGTGTAGCTGAAACAAAGGGAATATTTCAAAATAGATTAAAGGGAGTCAATGTCATTCGTGGACTGAGGTTAAAGAAAGTAATGGCTGCAGCACCAAACAAGCCCAGTCTGGGAACCAATGCCATGCGCGGGCCTCTGGTGAATAGGGAGCAACTAGATCCAAGCCTCTCCCCATGAGTCAGTGCCATTTATGGACTGGTTTTAGAGAGAACAATGGCCACAGCACCAAACAAGCCCAGTCTGGGAACTGGCGCCTTGTGTGGGCCTCCAGCAGACTGGAAAGAGCCAGACCTCAGACCCTTCCAGCACCAGGGCTGGCAGACAAGAAGTAGCCCTCCCCACACCGTGCCAAGCAACTGGCTTAACTGGTGAAACACAGGCTGTGATGGTAGCTATTGAGATGAAATGCAATTGGATGGATGTGGTGCTTTGGTATTTCACTGACATTACAGGTCTGGGGCCAGTGGTCTGATCATAGGTTCAGAGGATATTGCTAAGCAACGTGTCATCTAGGGGGAGTCTCCTTCTGAGGGCTGTAACCATTGTTGATTCCCTATGGTTTTGTTTTGAGGTCCTATGTCATTTCCATTGTTTCATTGGATTGGGTTTTCTTTTCTTTTGTTTTGTTCAATTATGTTAAATCCTATGGCAGGAGAAGCTATTTCAAGGATAGCAAGATATATTATGGTAGCAATTTTGGATTTACTATTGGCTTGTTTTGAAATCCTTTATCACATTCATTGTTTTGTTTTTATTGTTTCTATTCTATTCTGTTCTGTATGATTTATACTATATCCAAAGTTATCTGCAGTTATTTTGAAGACCTCAAGGAGCATTATGGTAACTACTGTCGATTTCATAATGTTTTGAAGTCCCGTATCTCTTACACTGGTTTGTTTTGATTGCTTTTATTCTGTTATATACTCTTTAAAATAAAAAAATAATAAAATGGATTAATGACAGTGCATATTTTACTGTAATAAACTTTAAAAATTTTAAACATTCATCATATATACCCTTATTAGTACATATTTGCAGTTCATAATGAATATATTGTCACCAAATATTTTGATAAGCCCTTGTATACATTTATATAAATTAGTAAACTTTATACTGACCATTATTCCCTTTCACTAATTCATCTGCCATTGCTGTTCGTTTTTGCTTTTGTTTCTTACAAAATTAAATGCATCCAGGGTGTACAATTGCAACGTTAGGAAGATTGTTATAACTACTTTTTAAAATGTGTTGTGGTCATCTTTTCCTTTACAGCTGCATATTCAAAGCACAATTGAGTTTGACAACTATGTGAGATTTGACACATAAATACTCATTTTCAAAAGGGATTACAGGAATATGATCTGAAAATGAAACCTTCCTTCTTGTCAAATCTCCTACAGGCACAAAGAAAAAGGGTGGTCTCTATACAGGAATTTCTAAGTTTTGGTTTGGTTTTGTATCACTCAGTGTGAACCTTTAAGAGGTTGACGACTCAGTAATAGACCTGTTTCATATTTGGAGTACCTCCTTGTCTTTAATTTCAGGTGGGAATTTCTTACTTTGTCCTCCTATGCTCTGATTTTAAAATTTCTCTGTACTCACTACTCATATTGTTATTTCACAGATCTAATTCATGGTAGTGGGCAAATTCTAGACCACCATACTCTAGGAAAAAGGCAAATTTTACTGCTTTCTATGACATGAGGAAATCAGCAAAGGAAGTATGAGAAGAAGGGAAAGTGGGAGTTATTATTATTTAGCAACACTGAAGTTGAAAAAACGGTAAATCATTCAAGTAGTCTGGGAAATGAGAAATGTGACTCGTCCCTGGTCACATGAATTCTGAATAACAGCAAGGGCAAGAATCCAGGCATTTATGCCCTCAAACTATGTGCCTTTCATTTCACATCTCCTAAAACATGGCATAGGCCAAGGAGTTTTTTATTTTTTAATAATACACAAAGAGATTTGGATTTACATTCATTAAAATCCTAACCTATTCTTAGGATATGCAAAATGTGTATCTTCAGTGTGCTTGTGCTTATACTCAGAAATGTATAATCTACTGCTTTTGACTTTCTTTATTGTCTCTTTTAGCAATGCATCTAAAATTCTAATTAAATTATATAGTCCTCACATACTATCTTTACTTCTTTAGGATATCTTTTAGAGAAGAATGTCTTCTGAGCTTATTTCAAAAATTTCAGTCAACCTGTAGACTTTCATTCAGGTCTTTTCTGACCAACCAATGCAAGATTCTTCTTGCCAATATCTCATAATGATGAGCATCAGTTTATAATTACATACTTCTGAGACACTGCATTACTGTTTCACAAAACATTTCTATAACATGACTGAAGACTTCTTTGTACCAAAATGTATGTCAGTTTGATCCACTAGTTCTAGTTTTACCGTCTAGAGCAGATATTTCAAACTGGGACTCCACTGGGATCCCTTCCAAAGCTGCATTTGTTTGCCTCACATGGTATTTTTAAAAATAATGAGGCAATATTGAAAAAATTGAGAGATTTCATATAAAAATAAGGTTTTCTGGCTTTTGTTGAAAAAGAAGAATCTTGCAATGTTGTATCCACAGTCTCACAAGGTAGCATATAGCTGGACTTGGGCGGGGACTGCTTCCTTCAGATGGAGCACAAGTTCTCCAGTTCTTCATAACCTTCTCTCCCGGAGGATTTCCACTTCCTGTGGCTAGATGTCACTTATCAATCATTGCCATGTATGCATGATCATTTTGTTAACATTTGGTTAGCTTTCCTCCCCTATGTTATCTTTCTGAGTCCCGTAGGCCTTTGTTGACATTTGTAGTTTTTAGAATTAAGCAGCACAGAGTAGATATGCTTAATCTTCTACTTTTGAAATACTTGAAAGCTACTAACTGTTTGGGGCTCATATATGTAAAGCAGTGTTTCAGTTTCTTCTGGTACCAACATTCTGGTAGATAGTCTTTTAATTTGTCTTGGCTCCTTTTACTGCAAGGTACTCAGAATTAAACACAATGATGGAGATCTGGAACCATGAATTTCTAATACCATTCTCAATTTTTAAATTATAGCATTGTATTTGTTCCTTCTCATTTCTGTGACCAAATACCTGACGAGCAGAATTTCAGAGAGGAAGGTCTATTTTTTGCTGATGGTTTCAGAAGTATTAGTCTATCATTAATTGGTTGCCAGACATAAACATCATGGCGTAAGGACATGGTGTAGGAAAGCTGCCTACCTCAATAGCAGACAGGAAACAAGGAGTGGAGGCAGAGGCAGAGAGAAAGGAGTCAGGGGCCAGATACAATCCCCATAGTAATGTCCCATGACCCACCCAGATATACCCAGAAGTGTGCTATACTAATCTTCTAGGTATCTCCTAAACCAATTAAGTTGAAAATCACAACAAAGCATTGTATCTGCAGAATCTGAAACACTGTATGTTTTATGTGAGTAGAGTGGACATTTTTTATCTTTTCTGCAATGTATTCTCCTTTTTTCTGGTCATAGTAGTCTCTTCTTTTTTGGAACCTGCTGCTTGCCATGCTGGAAGCTGCTGACTACTATGAAATCCTCTCTCCTTGACTACAGAGATTTACCCAGAGAAGGCACCTGTCACAAGTCAGGACAATTTCTTCCTAGGACTTCCCTAAGCTTGATATTTTAGGTTCTGAAATTATGAGGTTATACATCTGAAGTCATAGGTGACTATCTGTTATGGTCTAGCTCTAGAATTTCCCCCCAAAACTTCAAGTGTTTTGGAAATGGAGGTTGGGATTTTGGAAAGCAGGTGGATTTTGGGGTGCTATGTTCATTGGTGGATTAATCCACTAAGAATTCAGAGCTAAATGTGTTATTAGGAAGTGAGTTCTGACTGGAGGGGGCAGGTCACTGGGAGAATGAGTTTGAAGAGTACATCTTTTGCCCTTGTTCTTTCCTCTTCACTTTGCTTTCTGGCTACCATGACATGCACACCTTTTTATCTGCCATGCCTCTCTGCATATCATTTCTGTATGAGCCATCTAGCCATAGACTGACTGAACCCACTGAAACTGTGAGCCAAAATAAACCTGTCATCCTTAAGTTGTGGATGTTGACCATTATATCTCAACAACTGAAAAATTATTAAGATATCAATCTTCTTGTTTGTTAGATGATAGTCAGAAGGAAACCACCACACAGACAGAAAAATCACAAAGGTAAGTACCAGATAGCACCATTGAAGTCTTTGGTACCAGTTATACCTAAGGGTGTTCTTTTCACATCTTTGTTAAATGGACACATTCTTTTTTCTTCTTTTTCTTCCTCGCTAACTCCTTTCATCCTTCTCTCTTTCCCTACCTCCCTCATGTCTTTTCTCTTCTTTCTTTCTCTCTCTTTTGTCCCTTTGCTTTTCTCTTGCTTTTATTATTTATTTCTTTCACTAATGTAAGATGCTTTCATTCAAATGGAAACCAAGTAACAAAAACCTACTTAGGATGCGGGAGACTCTCAAGTGGTATGACTGCATAAAGGAACTAATGGCTCCCTGGCAGAATGAGAAACACATCCCTTACTAGGGTAGGCCATAAATTTCCTATGATTTCTAGTCCATAGAAATTGGTTTAGGAATATATTTTTTTGGAAATGATTATGTACTAAAGTGGTCTCAACTATGCTTTCTTAACTCTTATATTTATTGAATAGGAGGTTAACAGTAAATGGTGGTTCAACTCAACTGATTGGAGTTTTGAGGTACGTGACCAGTTATACTACTGTTCTAGAATAGAGTATGATTGCCATAGTCTTTGTGTATTCAGAGTTCTGCTTCATATTTATCCTAAGAACCTGTAAAACTCTGAAAAGCAGTTTATCACACACATTTTAGGCCAATGGTTTTTAGTTTTCCCTTACGCCAAGAGACATATATTTAAATGGATCTTAGTGAAGAAAAGGATAGAATTGTTCTGATTGGTCTGATCTCTACTGAGTTTGATTTCTAGCCCAGATCTGTGCTATAGCTGGGAAGGGAAGACAATGATAAGTAGCTCTCTCTATTAGCTTTTCTGCACACCACCTCTTCTCTTAATCATGCAAGAGTTTTGACACCAATAAGACCCCTTACAAAGAGAAAAACTTGCTTAAAGTTGGACTAAAACCATAGCCCATTCTTTCTCACAGTCAAACCATGACTTAATTTATTGTGTGGATCATAACTTTTTGGGCTTGTGAGTAGGTTACTCTCCCTCTCCTAGCTTGTGGTAACTAAACAAATGCAGTATTTCCAGGGGTCTGACTCATGAGGTGTCTTTCTCTGTGTGTATGTATGCATTTGGAGATCACCATGTTCTTTCAATAATTAATGAGAACACCATGCTCTAGGTTTGAAATATTTACAGCTCTTTGCAATTTGATTAGGCATATGAATCCTGAGATAAATGAGTGTGTATATTTAGATGCATGTGGATAAAAGCACTGAAGTGGAAAGAGAGGTGACACTTTTGAAAGATTTCATGTTTAGCAATATACAAATGAGTGTAGAAAGTTGTGAAGCTTTATTAACTCAGTAAAAATAAGATTCTTTTCTCAATATTTTGTTTCTTTTCCCTATCCCTGAAATTAGAATTTTTTTCCTATATATGTTTCTATTCCGGGTATTTATATTTGAATATAAGAAAACAATAATTTTAAGAACAATATAAGCATATTACTTTTTATTCCTAAATAAAAGCAAAAATGACTTCAGATCACCAAAGGAGTTTCAATTCCTGAATAGATTTTATTCTAAACACTTTTTTCCATAACAGACTTTAAGAAAATGTAGATTTCCAAATTTATGTACATATATACATAGCCAATTAACTCAGTTCACATCTGATTTATAAGTTTTTTACTGTTTTACAATAACAATTACAATTTAGGCCTCTATTATAAATCTCTTTTGATCAACAAAATGAATTTAGAAAATTTTAGGCTGAGATTAGTGTTACATTCTCTAGTTACACAAATATAATCAGGTCTTACTGGAATTAACCTTTGTTAGTAACTCATTACCAATTTCCCCTAACCTATGTATGTGATAGAATAAATCTAAACCATGGTTACTGTTGACGTCAGTGATATTAATTGACTAATGCCTAACACGTCCTTGAGAAATCATCCCAAAGCAGCTCATATAAAACATTGACTAGTATGAACTTTACTTTGCTAATAGTCTAAGCAAATTGGTTTTCCTTTACAAAATATCAGTACCTGGCACACTGATAGATTAGCATTAACTAGCTTTTGTCAACCTTCCTCATTTCCAAATGTTAATCTTAAAAATATATGAAGAAATAGAAAGCCACTTGTGAGACTGAATTAAAACATAAAAAGCACAGAAGTAACAGGAGCAAAGCAAATTCTAGAGTTTCATTATCTCTTAAAAGTTAGTGAATTCTAATAAATATCTTCTACTTTTTAGTCATCTCCTTAGTCATCTTTGGTTTTATGACTTTGAATGGTAATTACAAACAAACAATGAAGAAGTGGGTCTTTGTAAGAAAATCTAGAATAATTACAAAATTTTTCTAAGTGAAGCTGTCCTGTTCTGCTATATCTCCATTTGCATCCCTTAGGCCACTTTTCTCGAAATGCCAAATTCACACTCTTGCCTCTGTCCTGACAAAACAAAACAAAACAAAATAAAACAAAAACAAACAAAATCCCTGCAGGGACTAAAAATGGGAACAAACAAATTAACATTGAACTGTTAAATCCCTTGGTGTTTATAAGACCCTTTTCTCTCTCGCTAATGTAATTTTCCAGTCAGAAATGGGTAATCCTTTCTGAGGTTATGTCAGTACAAATGGTTGTAAAGGAGTTCAGAGACTCCATTTCATTCTTTGCAATAGCCAGAGAAGAGTGATTGCTTCCTTGACTTTGTGGCCCTGATCATTCCTTAAGTGGCTGAGTAAAAACAACATGTCTCCAGAGGAAAACCTTCTAATGGGTTTCCTGTGGTCCATTGCCCCTGGGTGCTCCTATCCCAGCAGGTTGCTATGGTGATGCCACAATGTTCAACCTTCCTCTGAACCTTTTGCGATACTGACGCCAATATCTCATTTAGAAAATTAATGCACTGTGGTTCAGCTTCACAGTTGCTAATAAAACGCAATCTCTTGTGGACTACACTAGTGAAAAAGTGATGAACGCAGACTGGTCCAGAAAATTTCTGGGATAAGTTCTCTGTTAAGTCTGGTTGTAGTTTTCTTGAAAAGTAAGCAGAAATGATGATTGTAGGAATGACTATTAAGCAATAAGAAAACCCTTGCAAGTTTTATTTTTTAATATTCCCCTAACTTCTGATTTGAGACATTTAGCTGTCTGTGCTATTGTTTCTGAAGTAAATCAATTTGTTTGAAACCATTGAAACAAAGTGGAAATACCCCAGACATGGTTCTTGTCCATATATCTTTAAACTTAAATGGTATGGCTCGAGTTTTTCTTCCAGTCTTGTTTATGTTCTGAACAAGAGGCTCCTGTGTTCTATGTCTTTATATTCTGAAACACTGGAGAATAAACATTTTATATTACTTTCCTATTGGTGGTGAAACAAATTGGACAAATTCAATTGCTTAAAAGAACACAAATGTATTATCTTACAATTCTATAGGTCAGAAGGTCTCACTGAGAGTCTTTGAATCTAAACAGATTCCAGGAGGGCTGTGTTTCTTCTGCAGGCTGTAGGGGAAATACATTTCTTTGAGTGTTCCAGCTTCTGTCTCATTCCTTGGCTGGTGGTCTTTGTCTGTCTTTAAAATCAGCAGTGGCTGGTCAAATCTTTGTCATATTTTATCATCACTCTGACAAGGACTCCTCTTCTACCTCCTGTTTCCACTTTGAGATCGTTTTGATTACACTAAGCCCACAAGGAAAACCCAGGATAAACTCATTATTTTGAGGTCAACAAATTAGCAGTGTTTGCAATCTTAGTTCCCATGTAATATATTTTCTCTGAAATTTGTCATAAAATATAACATATTGGCAGATTCTAGGGATTAGTATCTTTGGGTAGCCCCTCTTCTGTTCCCACAAGAGCAGAAGAATTTCAAGAGATAATTAATCATCATTATAAAATTTCTAAAACAGTGCCATATATGTAGCTATGAGGCTTTCTGATTCTCACAATAAAATAAGAACTTTTTAGTCAATATGCTCACTATTCCAAAGATGAACTGATTTTATTTTTTAGCAAAAGTCCACGACTCCAATACCATGAAATAAAAATTCTGAGGCAAGTAGATCTGCTCGTTGTATTGTTCAGGAATGCAACTGACTCTTGGCATTCTGGAAATTTTTTGTTTCCATGTTCAAGAGGCAGATGTTGTAGAATGCCTCTGCAGAGTAGGAGATGGAATGGTTCTTTGAAGCAGTTTTTGAGGGAAGAAAACAGGACAAGGAACAAAAGGTACAACTAAGCATTAAACTCTGCTTGATGTCTGGAATCGGTGCATTACCAATTAAATGTATCTATGTGGAATGAAGAAACACAACTTCAGTTTTACCCACCTAAGGAATCCACATGACAATTTAATTTCACTTTATATAATTTTTTCACTACGTTGATCTCTGGAAACTGTGACAGGCTTCCTGATGTGACTTCGACAAGTTTTTGTCAATGGAGTCTCTGATCTCTGCTGTGGTCATTCTGCAGTGTGGCATTGTCTTTACTCTAGAATCTACTGGAATATTGTTGGGGAAATCAGTTGACCAATTTCAAACTCTTCAGTGTACACTAAAATGGCAACTTTTAACATTCAGTAAGAAAATAATGAACATGCTTGTAAAAATTTAAATAGTACAAAAAATGTCCTTTCATCTAACTCCTTATATTCTTTTCCAGAAAAACAGTCTTCTGAATGTCATTTTAGAAAGATCCCTTTCTGGAGCATTCTTTTTAAAATAGTCCCTTTTAAACATGTGTAGTTATACAAACATATTTTCTCTACATAAATGATAGTATAGCACTTGTATATACTTTGCTGTTGTTCACTTGATGCATTTTGTAAGTTTCTATGTATCAGCAAATACAGATCACCTTTATTTTTGATAACAGCTGTTCCAGTCATTTAAGCATAGATTTTGTGCAGTTTGGGAATGGAAACCATATTTAAGTGTTTATCTGCTTCCCCTGGTTCTAACTTTTTAGTAAGAACTAATCTAAGACAGAGGATAAGCTGCCGTATGTAAGAAAGTTTAATTAGCTATATTAATATTGGCAAATTACCTTTTCTCCTGTAGTTCACCTTCCTGTGGAAGTATTTTACATCTTTGAGTTGTTGAAGTATTACGTGGCCACCTGGTTTTCTTTGACCCATGTGGTGAAGGAAATATGAAATTTTAAGGCAGAAGTTGCCAGGGCAATTTCATGGTTTGCCTTTTTCTTCTGCTATAAAATCTTTTACGTCCTCGATGGGCACTACTTCAAGTGACAAACAATGGCATGAAGATGATGTGGAGCAGACTAATAATCCCCTGGTGATGGATGGGTAGCACGAGTAAGAGTAAAATTCTGTTATATTAAGTAACTGCTGTTGAGAGGCTCCTCATAACCTTAGACTGATTTAGTCTATACTGCACATAAAAGAAAAAACCTATGGAACAGTCAAAGATTGTAAAAATACTGAATAAAATAGCCCTTCTAGTGGTGAAATGGCTTTCCAATGATCCTATGTTTCCTAATTTCCTCCTCTCAAATTCATTTAATTAAATGATCACAAAAAAAAAACCCCTGCTAAATACAACACAATAGTTACTGTCAATTCATTCTCTTTAATCAGTTCTTTCGAACTTTTCAGGGCAAGTTTGTCTCCAAAGTAATCGGTATGTTTGTGTTTTTAAAACAAAAACAAATTGGGGCAAATGACTGTTGCTGACTATGGTAGAATAAATGGATCTAGATTTCACCTGTCATTATAGACAACTAAAAAACTGGGTAAAGTATATAAGGCAACAGTTTTGGATGTTGGAAAACAGGCAGCCTAAGGGTGTGATTCCTTAAAGTGGAGAAATAAATAAGGTGGGCCTGAGATTGCCCAACTCTGTGCTTGGAGGCACTTTCCACTCCTACTTCAAAGAGGAGGATAAAAAACATGGCACCACAGAATTGCTGCACTGAAGTGATAGACTACAAGAAAGCTTAGAAACTGGGGTTGCTGGGGCAGAATGTTAGAGAGGAGGCAGTTACAGAAGAATAGAGGTTCAACATTTTTATAAGGGCTTCCTTGAGTCTGCTGTAGATTATATTTCTGTGCATGCAGAGGGAGAAATTCTACAAGATTAAAGAATGGTGAAAAAGCTGTAAGCTGAAAGTTTCCCAGAACATACAGGGCCAGAAGATACTAAGTTTAGAGAGGTCAGGATGGTGAATCTTTGTTGAAGACTTGGGGTATTTGTTGGAAACTTTGGAGGGGTCAGGCCTTAATACTGATACTAAACTATTTTTAGAGTAACAGCTACTCAAGATCCACTTTATAAAGCTTAAAGAAAATCTTCAAAAAGATCAAGTTGACTTCAAGTAATGTGACTTGCTGAGACAAAGTACAATGTTCTTTAAAGAAAGACCACAAAACCTAGAATTTACCAGCATAAAATTAATAAATCTCAGCATTCAGTTACAAATCACTAATCATGTGAAAACAGAAAAATATGATTCAAATTCAGTAGAAAAATCAACCCATATAAACATACCCCGAATGACAGAGATGATGAAATCAGCAAACAAGAATTTTAACATGAATATTATAAATACACATAATCATGGGAGGAAAAATTATAAGCAACATAAGGATAAAAATGAAATATAAAGAGGTAAAAAGAAACTTTAATTTAAAAAAATAAAACATCTGGAATGAAAAGCACTGGGTGGAATGAGTAGCAGGTTAGACAACACAGAAGACAAATAAATACATAAACTTGAGAATATAACGATGAAAATCATTCAAAAATGAAGTATATGTAGAAAAAACTTTTAGAACTTTAATGAATATGATCTCAATGACATCAGAAAGCATTTCAAACTGTCCTACCTATCATCTGTCTGCTTGTCTGTCTGTTTTTCCAGAAGAATGATGTCTCTGTCCCTTTCCTCATTGATGGGACAAAATTCCAGACATGCACAGCTTGCAAGAGAAGAGACTTATTTCTGGCATGGGTTTCAGCTCATAGTTGCCTGGCTCTGAGGCATGGTGAATGGATCTGGTGGCAGAAAGTTGCTTACCTCATGGCATCTGGGAAGCAGAGAGTAAAGGGAGATAAATTCTCCCAGGTCATGACCCCACTTACCCGCCTCTTCTCAAGAGACCCCACCTCCTAACAGCAAGTCAACTACAATGCCCAGTCAGCTTTCAAAAGCCCTGCCTATGAGAACATGAGGTTTGAGGTAAGGAGAACATCTAGATACAAACAATAGCAAATGAAAAAGAAAAAAAATACTTGAAATAATACTGAAATTTCCAAATTGGTTGAAAACTATAAGCACAAATATCTGAGCATTTCAAGGAACTTTAAAAGCAGGATAAACACAAAGAAACCATGTTATATCATAGTCAAATTTATAAAAACCAGTCACTTAAAGGAAAACATTAAAAGTAGCCAGAAAGGGGAAAACATATTATGGACCAAGGAACAAGGATAAGAATTACCAGTTTTCTTCTTTGAACTTGTAAAACCAGGAGACAGTGGAACACCACCGTTAAAGTTCTACCATACAATAATAGCACAAATAATAACAACAACAAAAGCAAAAAAGAAAGAATAATATCCCAAATGAATAAAATTACCCTGACAAGCTAGAATTCTATATGAAATGAAGATTAATAAAAATTGTGTACAAAAAATTATATACAAAAGATTTGAACTTTAATAAATGTTAAAAGTTATTCTTAAGGGAGAAATTTAGAAGTCTCCGGAGTGCTATAAATTATAAATATGTGGGTAAATTAAAACGATCTTTATTTTAAAATTAATTTAAAAGATAACTTCCTGAAGTAAAACCAGTAATATATTTTATAACATATGCATATATATTTTATAACATACATAGATGTAAGCTATGTAGTATCAGAAAAGTGGGAAGGAGAGCATGGAAGAATACTGGTGTAAGTAGTACAATAGAATGTGAATGTGAATTGTGATAAGTCAAAAATGTCTATTTTAAGCAGCTACACACACAAACCAAAAATTAAATAACAGATAGAACTAATAAACTAATAGTAGTGATGAAATCCAACCATGAAAGATGTAGCATTTAATTCCAAGAAGGCCAAAATAGAGGAACAAAAAGAATCAATGAGACAAACACAAACAATTATCAAGATAGTGCATTGATAATTAAATTTGTCAATAGTCATATTAGACTTAAATTGTCTAAACAGTTCAATTAACAGGCTGAGGTTTTCACAGTGACTAAAAAGTAAGAGCCCAGGACTTCCGGGAAGATGGCAGAATAGTGAGCAGGAAAGAAAGAGCTTCTTCAAGATTTGGTGTCCAGCCACTGGAATATAGCAACGTGAGGCAGAGAAGGAGAGAAGTGGGTCAGTCCCTGGGAAGGATCTGAGGTGAGAACTGAAGCCCACGGAGAAAGCAAAGAGAAACTTCAATGAAGAAGAAAGAGGAGGCAAGCAGTGCTTTCTCCCTGAGTCCAGACTCACTCCATGAGAGGGGCTACTTGAACTTGTTGACTTACAGTGACTGCTGGCAACCCCAGAGGTTCCCATGAGGTGGGCACCAGTGGAGATGTGCTGTGGATGCAGTGGACAGCAGTGACTGATGAGTTGTTCTGTTTGGGTGTCCTGCAAGAGTGTGATTGGCCAGAAGCCATTTTGGAGAGAGGCCAGCTGAGTTGGGGACTTATAATGGCTGTTAGCTCCACCTAGTGGTTTCCAGCTGAGTTCAAAACTGCAGGGGGCCTGGTGGGGGCTGCTGTGGGCTGGGCAGGTCTGGTTCCAGTCTCACAGCCAGAAGCCAGCCTGAACTTCAGTGGAAATAGGAGTATATGTTTGCTGGGATTACCCATTATGCCACCATGGAGCTGATGCTGGTTCGTTGGGATTGATCCACGCGGATTTGGACTCTATCTGCCCATATTGTCTACCAGCAGTAGCAGAGACACACCTTCAAGGGGACATTTTTTTTCTTTTTGTCTGCTTTTTTTTTCTTCCCCATTTTCATTATTTCTTTTTATTTTGTTTTGTTTTTTCTCTTTATTGTTGTTCTTGTTTTTATACGAGTGTGATCATGGTTTCTAGTTTTTGTTGTTGTTGTTCTGTTCTGTTCTTGTTTTTATTTCTTCCTTCTCTCTTTCCCTCCTGTCTCTGAACCAGTTTCCCAGAGTTGGCATGACACTTCTTTGTCTTCTAGCCTTGCTTCTCATCTCTTCTTTTTCATTTATTTCTGTCTTTTCCCCCTAACTTCTTTTAAATTTTCCTCCCCTGAGGGTAAAATTGCCATATTCAGGGCTAATATACTGCATACAATTTTCTGGTTCATTTTAGATTTTGTTATATAACCACAAATCTAGTTTATATGCTTAAAGGTGGCAACTTAATAGTTATTTCAATTTGTCATTTTCTAGGCTTTGTTTGATGCTATTGTTATTGCTTATTGTACCACTCTAGCCAAAGTGACACAAGTCTTCTAACCAATTGTTCTTGCTGGTACACTGAGACTGAGCTTGCCTAAGGGTCATAAAAACATGCTGTAGGTCAGTGCCAAAGAACCTAGGCCAAGTAGGCAGCAACTCCTCATCCCCAATACATTGAAGAGGTAGGATCTTACAACAGACTCAAAACCCAAAAGTCAGCTACACCTGGAAGGTACCTCTGAGAAGTAGTTATTTCCAGAAGGTTTTAAATACTAAAAATAAGGCTACTCACCATAGGCAATTTACAAGTGTCAATCTAGGAATTAAACTAGAAAAAGAGCCATTTATTTTTGTTATATATTACTTATAAAAAGTATACATTTAATATAAAATCAAAAATACACTTAAAATTAAAGACTAGAAAAATATATACTAGACAAAAAAATAAAATAAAGTATGACTAGGAATTATGTAACCAAAATGCATGTGAAAAAATCCAATCTCTTTCCATGATCAAAACTGTCAACCAACTAGAAATACAAGTGTATTATCTTCTGTTTCTGATTTCCAGGACATCTACAAAAACCACAGTGACCATCTTACTTATTGGAAAATAGCAGCATATTTTTCATATAAGATTATGAACAGGTCAAGAATGTTGGTTTTCAAAACTTCTATTCAACAGTTTACTGGTTGTCCTAGCTGGTCGTAATGGTCACTTTTGTGTGTCAAGTTGACTGGGATAAGGATGTCCAGATAGGTGGTAAAATATAATTTTAGGCAGTCAGGGTGCTTCTGGAGGAGATAAGCGATATGTGGGTTGAGTAAAAATGATGACCCTCATCACTGTGAGTGGACATCATCCAATCTGTTGAGGGTTTGAGGAGAACAAAAAGGCAGTGGAAGTGAATTTGCTCTCTTGGCTTGAGCCCGGGGTGTCAAGTTTCTCCTGCCCTCTGACACTGGCACTCCTGGTTCTCTGGTCTTTGAACTCATACAGAGTATTACACTATTGGCTGCACTGGGACTCAGATTTTCAAGATTGGACTGGAACCAAACCAACAGCATTTCTGGTTCCCAGTTTGTAAGTAGCAGGCTGTGGGATATCTTATCTTCCATAAGCATGTGAGTCAATTCCTTACAATAAGTCTCTTTCTATATATCTGTATACCTTGTCTTGGTTCTGTTTCTCTGGAGAACCCTGATTAGGACACAAAAGAAGAACATATGTTTTATTTTTAATTCATAGTCAACAGGATGGTTATTATGGGTTGACTTGTGCTTCCCCCAAATTTATATGTTGAAGCCCTATCAGCACCTCACAATGTCGTCATATTTGGAGATAGACATTTAAAAAACTAACCAAGTTAAGCCAGGCATGGTGGAGCATTCCTGGAATTCCAGCACTTGGGAGGCTGAGGCAGGAGGATTGCCATGAGTTTAAGGCCAATCTGTGCTACATAGTGAACTACATAGAGACCCTATCTTAAAAATAAACAAATAAATAAATGAATACATAGTAACCAAGTTAAAATGAGCCTGTTAGGGAAGGCTTTCCTCCACTCTGACAGGTGTCCTTGTAAGAAGAGAAAATTTGGGTGCATGGAATGACACCAGGACACAGAGGTGAAGACACAGAGAGAAGGTGGCTGTCTGCCAGCTACAGAGAAAGATCTCTGGAGAAATCACTCATGCTGATATCTTGATCTTCAATTTTTATCCTTCAGAACCGTGAGACAATAAATTTCTTTTGTTTAAGCTATGTAGTCTGTGGTATTTTGATGTAGCAGTCATCATAAACTAATACAATGGTAAATGGACATCCCTAAACATTTCTTTAAAAAAAGCTATTAGAAGTAATAAATAAATATAATGAGATAAAAGTGTGAAATTCAATGTATAACAATCAATTGTTTCTGTATACTAGCTAAGAACACTTGGAAAAATTCCATGAACATGTAACTTTTATACAATAGAAAACACTAAATCACAAATATTCAACAAATTACTCTTAATATGTGTGAAATTAAAACTGCAAAACATTGGTGAGAGAAATGAAAGACTACTTCAAAAAATGGAGTGACAGACCATGCTCATGGGTCAAAAGATTCAGCAATGTAATCAATTGTCTCCTAAGAAACCTACAGATTCAATATCATCCCAATTACAATTCCAGAAGGTCCTCTGTTTAAACTGAAATATTTGTCCTAGAATTTATATGCAAATTTAAAAAGGCTGTTAATAGCTAAAGCAATTTTTAAAAAAATAAACCAAAGTAGGAAGACTTATAGTATCCAATTTCAAGTACTACCCCAAAGCTGCAGTATTCACAGAAGCATGGTATTTATGGGGCCTAGATCAGGACCCCCACATACACAGTTGACAAAGGAGCTTAGGAAATTCAATAGGAAAAGGAAGAATTCTTTAAAAAAATGGTGACAAAGCTGTTGAATATTTATACAGAAAAAAATCATCATTGAACCAACTTTATATTCTAAACACCAATTTACTTGAAGTGTATTGTAGTTTTCAACATAAATGCTAAGACTATAAAACTTCTAGAGGAAAACAGAAGACAGAAATCTTTGTGGCCTTGAGATAGACAAAGAAATTCTAACATATAAGACATAGAAGAAAAATGATGAATTAGACTTCCCTTGTCAAATGAAAATATCCTCTTTAAAAGGCACTATTTACAAAACGAAATTCAAACCAGATATATATATATATATATATTTATAGTATTGAACATATATATACATATATATATATGTTTCTACTCAGAAATATTTCTGAATTCAGATTTCACGTTTTGAAATTTTTGTATATACTAATAAAATATCTTGGAATGTGGCCCAAATAAAAGCATGTAATTCCTTTATGTTTTCTATAGGTCTTACCCTATACACACAGGGCCAAGTTGAAGGTGATTTTGTAGAATGATTTTAGTGCACTTTAGTAATGTCTGAGATCTATCACATGAGGTCAAGTGTGGAGTTTTTCACTAGTGGCATCAAGTAGGTACTCAAAAATTTTAGATTTTGAAGCATTTTGGATTTTGGATTTTTGAATCAGAGATGCTTTCTCTCTATCTTAGTTTTGACTCATTGACATATACACTTAAGCAGACATTTTTGTTTGTGGATACCACGATCTGATAAAATCTATTAAAATAGTGTTTATTTTTTGGTATTGGCAATTGAAACTAGGGTCTCAAAAAGTTGAATATGTACTCTGTCATTTAGCCACATCCCCAACTGATTAAAACAATTTAATAATATTAATAACACAGATTGGCCCCTTTATATTCTAATCTCTGTTCATATTATCAAGCAAGGCAAGAGGTACAACACTAAGACATGGATTTTGGGTATCAGATTTAAGCATAAATCTCAGCAGATATTTTTTAGAAGGCCACGGAATTTCTGATGACAGTTTAAAAACTTAAGGAAGGCCTGACCCTTCTCCAAATTGTGAACGATAGAAATTTACATCATTGGCTGTCTTACTTCTCAGGCCTTCAAACTTTGACTGGAATTACACAGTTGGTTTTTCTGGGTCTGAATTTGCCTCCATAACTGTGTGAGCCAAGTCATTTTTTTTTAATTTTAAAAAGAAAAAGCAACAAAAACAATGATACCAAATTTCAAAACAAGACAATAGGAGATTAGCAATGGTGAATATATTGGGTATTGTTATCTTCAACGTAGTTGCTCAGATTATAAGATATAGGCATGAAAAATTGATCCAACAATCTAATCACCAACCATTATTTTCAATGAACTAATAGTAATATAAGTATCTTAGCTATCTTGCATATATACATATATTTTTTTTCTTTCCCCTCCTTCTTTTCTCCTTTCCCCATCCCTGTTGCTCTTTCCTTTTGAGTAGGTTCTTCCCCTTTCACAATGTCTGGTGTACAGTTTGGATCTTATTTACTCTTTCAGTTTCTTACACTATGGAGACAATATGATGTTTACACAGGCAATTCATAATTTCACTTATGAGTATGGTCTCAAGTTGCATGCATCTACCTATAAAAGCCTCAAGTTTATCCTTCTTTATAGTTGAGTAGTACTCCATTGTATAAAAATACCACATCTTTTTTTTATTCATTCCATGGTTGATGGCATTTGGGTTGTTTCCAAGATTTAGCTATTATAAATTGTACTGTGATAGGTTTTTGCACATCAGAACACATCACCAACAGAGTGAAAAGAAAGTTCACAGAGTGGAAAAAAGTTTTAGCCAACTGTCGTTCAGACAAAGGACTTCTATCTAGAACATGTAAAGAATTTTAAAAAATCAGGCCCCCTAAATTCAAAGACTCAATCCAAAAATGGGCATCTGAGATGAATACCCACTTCTCAGATGAAGAAATACAAGTGACAAATAAAAAAAAATTTCAACATCATTGGTCATTTGAGAAATGCAAATTAAAACAATACTGAGATTCCATCTCACCCCAGAAAGAATGGCTATCATCAAGAAATCAACCAATGACAAATTCTGGAGGGGATGTGGAGAAAAAGGAGCCCCTCTCCACTGTTGGTGGGAGTGTAGACTGATACAACCACTGTGAAAATCAGTGTGGAGATTCCTAAAAAAAACTAGGATTAGAGATCCCATTTGACTTAGCTGTTTCCCTTCTGGTTGTCGTCCCAGAAGAATTAAAAGAATAATACCACAGTGGTATGTGTGCCAAATCCTTCTCCTAGATCTTTCTCTCTCCTCTCTGCTCTGCCCTCTCTCCTATCCCCTTTCCCCTCTCTGCTCTCCCCCTCCACTTTCCTCTCTCCCCTGTCCTCTCTCCTTTCTCTTCTTTTCTCTCTCCTCTCCCCTCCTCTCCTCTCCTCTCCTCTCCTCTTCTCCTTGTTATCTCTTATAGTTCTGTTTCTGTACAGAACCTAATTCAAATTTCCTTCACTTGTTTTATGTACTCATTGTCTATAGTTTTCTGGATAAACTTTTGTCATTTGCTTATATTTTTCAGAATTTTGAGTGAAATTTTCCTTTTTTTTCTTTTCTGCCTTGTTTTTGCTACTAGAAACAAAGCTTTTACCTAGTTCTTCCTTAAATTGTTTCTAAGACTACCTTTTTTTTCTTTCAGCAGACTATTTTTCCCTTCCTAGCACTCACCTAATGAGACATTTATCGAAATGGAGAATACATCTGTGTGTGGTTGCACTTGCCTGTAATTCCAGCACTTTGGAAGACTAAGACAGGAGAAACATGAACTTGAGCCCAGCCTGTGCAATTTAGCAACTTAGCTAGAACCTGTCTCGCAAATAAAAATTTAATATGGGCTGGGGATGCAGCTCAGTGTGAAAGCCCTGAGTACAATACCTAGAAACAGAAGCACGCAAAATAACATAGACTTTCACTTCTGAGAAGGCAAAAAACACTGAGAAGCAATTTGAGGATCTGTGTCACCCTCCCTGTTCTGTGAACCATCAACATCATCTTGGTCCAGAAGCCAACACCTTCTTCGGCAAACTCTTCCTGATCCTGGCCTAGATTTCCTCTAGATTTCCTCACCTGTAATATGAGGGAGTTTAAATTTTAGGAGCTCTCTCACCTCTTACAATTCTTCCGTGAAAGATTTATAGAATCTTTGCAATTATTCCATTCTCGTTTATATACTGCATCCCTGTTAGACAGCAGTTTATAGCCTTTGGAAGATAAAATCCTTCAGGTGTATTTTTAAGACTTGATTTAAATGAGGTGACTTAAGGAGGCAGGCTTTGGGGGGTGGTCACATAGTGACCACTTTCATCAAACAGCCTCTCTCTCTCTCTCTCTCTCACACACACACACACACACACACACACTAAAGAGCATCATGCATATGATCTCAAAATGAGCAAATGGGAGAGGCTTAGGACCACTATTTTTCAGGTCACTCACTGTCTTAGAAAGATTACAAGATACTGCCTGATCCTCCAGATCTTAATCTAGATCGGCCTTTAAATTCTTTCCCTTCACCATATGGATTTGGATTAACAAGTAAGTCAAAACTCAGGAGAGAACTCCCTCAGGCTTTCAATCATTTTGCCTCACTCTCTATTTTACTGCAGTTTAATCTTGTCATTAATAATAATATTTTGACAAAACATGACTTAACAAAAGAAGTGTTAACTTATTTTTTCATAGCCTTTTTCATGGGATGAGTATGTTTCAAGGAAATTTTCACTTTGAATCTAATTTGGAGCATGCCTAAGATTAAAAGGAAGGTTCAATAAAATCATGGTGACAAAGATGACGGGCAATAGAGAATTTCATCCTCCATGCATCCAAAGTAGAGTTCACCCATCCTAACTAACCCTAGTGGTCACACATCTCCTCTATCCCATCATGATGATTCTCCTTCTGTGAATATCTGTATCCAGCTACTAATTCATAGTGAGCATTGTGGAAAAGACAAGAAGACCATAATAAGTGAGAATGATAAGGACTGCTTTGGTCCTAATCCAGTTCTGCAAGTTGTACGATACTGAGTAAGATGTTCCAATATGTACTATCTTGGATCAACTGAGATAATGCCCACAAAACACTGAGCACAGCATTTGGCTCTTGAAAGTCTTCAATAACAGTTAGCAAATATCATCATCACTGGAGGCGAGGATCATGTTAATACTAATAGAACAAGATCCAAAGTAAGGAGTCATTATTTCTGATGAGGTTGGTGAGAACAGCTTCCCAGAGGAAGGGACAATTGAACTGGCAGGAAAGATGAGTGGAAGACTGATAGCCAGAAAAAGGCAAAAGGCATTCTGGTTGAATGGGTCAGCAATGCAGTCCCTACATGATCTCATCCAGGAAGACTGTGATCACCCAGGCTCTTAAGAAATAAAAAGCCCCAAGCTTATAATGGGAGCAACCAGAGTGGAAGAACAATTAAGCTGCAGTCTGTTCATGGGCTTCCTGCTGGACCTAAACAGGTCCTCAGATCAGTGACTCATCAATAGGACAAAGGACATGTACCTGTTGCAGAAATCTGGTGCTTTGAGTTTATTTTTGTCTTGCTTCTGTAACCCCATTTTTTGTTCCATTGTTAATATCCAGTACACTGGGCAAGATAGCTTTAGAGATGTAGTGAAATCCATTTTGACCTTTTCCCCTTGTTATGCATTTTATGTCCAAGAAAATTAATTCTTTATCACTCTTTCTTTCTAGAAAAGTGGTCTTTATCACAACATGGGGTAGCTGCTACTTCAGCACTTTGTTCCTCGTGGAAATGTGTGAGCTATTAGTATTTACTGAGCCTCGTATTAGACACTTACAACTCCTCCTTTAGTCTTTACAGTGATCTTCTGAAGAAGCTATTGTTATTCCATTTTGTGCATGAGTCTTACAGTGGTGACATAAGCTGGCCAAAGTCATTAGCCTGAATGCGAGATGCTCCTTTTGGTGACTTTCTCTAGTAGTGCCTGCTCTCAGCTGGAACCTGTTTTCAAGACATTCATGATTGGCAAGAGCAACTTGTGAGGGAAGCCCCAACACCATGCCATTTCTTCTTCCCCTCAACTTAGATTTCCTGCAAGCTGAAATCCATGGCTCTCCAGTGTCTTATCACAAATGCTGTCATGATTCCCATTTCTATCTGTGCAAGTCAGATAAAGAACATACATTTCCAGGGTGACAGGCTTGGTATGAATAAATACCTTCATCACTTACCGCTGCTCCCTCTTCCCTTTTAGTGTTTTTTTTCCCCTAAGGCAAAGCAGTTTTTATTTGGAAGTAAGAAAAGTGATTGGTATGATTTGAATATTTCTATTCCTCTGAAATTCGTATTGAAATCTAACCTCCAATGTCAGATTAGTAAGAGGTAGGTAGAACGTTTAGGTAGTGACTAGATCATGAGAACTCTGCTCTCATGAATGAATGTAGTGCTTCTATAAGCAGACATTGGGAGGGGATATAGCTCAGTGGCACAAGCACCTGCCTAGCAAGCATAAGGTTGTGAGTTTGATCCCCAGTCCCCCCCCAATACTATTATTACTACTATTAATAATAATAAAATAAACAGGCATTAGGGAACAATGGGGCTTTTCCCTCTGTTCAGCCATTGGAAGACACAGTGTTTTTCCCCTTCACTGGATACAGCAATGAGTCACTGTCCTGAAAGTACAGAGAAAGCGCTTACCAGATACTGAATCTGCTAGTGACTTGATCCTGAACTTTCTTGCTTGTAGAGCCATCAGAAATAAACTGCTGGTAACATGTTCCCCAGTCTGTGGCATTTTGTTATAGAGGAATGATGTAAGACAGCGGCCATGTGACTCTTCCTTGGAATTTGTTCCATGGAGGTAAATCACATTCATTTGTGTGACTCACTTTTCTAAGGTCCTGAATAGTGATACTTGTCATTGTCACTTTACTTTCTTTTTAAAAAATCTATCACCTGCATTTTCAAGTTACTGTTCTGTGATTTTGGCAAAAATAAAACTTGTGAAAATTCTTAAAGGCCAGTGTGAGTGACTTAACCTATACCCCCTGTTCAATTGTTCCATTCCTACCAAATTGATATTTATAGGGACTTTTCCTCTACTTTCTTCATAAGCCAAGAGAAGTTTTGCTGTTTTTAAAATGCTGTTTTTCTTTTTTTTCACAGAAAAGCCAAGGCTACAGTGGCATTTCTTCTTTCTTTTCCTGTCTGCCTTGCTTTGACAGGTAGTGGCATTTATTGGGCCATGATCAATCTGCTAAAAGACAGCAAATCAGGAATGGCAGGTGGAAGAAGGAAAGCATGAATATTAATTAGCTAAGATTCCAAACAGAAGCCTTTTAATTATATTAAAATGCACAGGCCTGCAGGCAGCGAGATAGTTCCTGTTATAAATCTGTCAACAGGCCATTACCTCAGCCACGTCAATGTGTTTTAATGAATGAATATATACATTTCAAGAGGAGGGGGAGAAAGAAATACTTCTGTGTTTATAAATATTAAAAAGAAAACTATCAATGTGGGGAGATATCTGTGACAGCTCTTCCCAGGCTGGAGGTGTTTGGGGAAGGCTGCACCAGCTCATCCGAAGCAGTGAAACTAAAGCCTGTGGCTAATGTGAGGACTGATTCAATTACAAACAGGTGACTGAGCCAGGGTGCGTGAAAAGCTCCCCTGCTCTGCAGGTCAGGGAGTGAAGCATTCAAGGAACTTGCATTGACTTTTCAGGTCACTTCCTCGTCATTCACCACAGGAAATAAGGAAATCGGGTTCCTTTCTTTGGTACTTGGTAACACGAAGAAAACATTTAAAGGTCTAGAGTCACCTTGAAAAGATCCATGGAAAAGGATGTCAGGAAGAACAGGAAAGTGCATGAGAAGGAAGGCCGGTCATGGATTACAAGACTCAAAATGCAGGACAGAACTTGGTGATCAGCTAGTCTAACCACTCTTATTTTAGAGGACCAAAACTGAGGCTTAGGTGGGAGATTTAGTAGGGAAAACCTGGCTTTCTTCTTTCTTACCTAGCTATCTGCTTCTCTACCTACCTACTAACCTGTTTACTTATTTGTGTATCACCTCTTTTTATAAAATGTTTTAGACTGTCCACAGATCTCCAGACTCCCAACCTAGAGTATTTTCTAAGACTTTCTGCTACATTTATAACTTTAAATAAAAATGTATTCGAGGAAATTAAGAGTACCACATTCTATGTACATCTTATGTAATTATAACAGTATGTATGTATTAGGCCAATATAGCACAACTCAAATGCAGAGAATCAGTAAGATACATCCAGATCAGCTGGAATGCTGAAAGAAAGATTTCAATATCTTTGTAGAATCCCTTTGCTCTTGGAAAGCTTGGAAGTTTCAAAAGAAATAAAACTCACCATATGACCCCTGAACACACTATCATTGATGTTGGAAAATTTGAAAGGAAGGTGAACGGAAAATAATCCTTTTAAGTGCATGTGATGGTTAATCTTGCTTGTCAACTTGATTGGGGGGGCACCTGGGAAATTAGTAAAACACTCTTCTTCATACATTTGTGAGGATGTTTCCAGAGACAATTGATATAAAGGGCAGCAAACTGATGGGGAGGATCAGCCTGAATGTCGTAAGAATCATCTTATAAGATGGAGGCCCAAACACAAGGAGAAGCAAGCCCACCTACACAGGTCTCTTTCCTTCTCTTTCTGCCTACTGGCTGCCATAAACTGAGCAGCTTTCCTTTGCTTCGCCATCCCGCCATGATTTTTCTGCTTCACCACAGGACTAGAAACATTGGAGTCAGTTAACCATAGACTGAAGCCTCTGAAACCATGAGCAAAAATAAATGCTTCCTCCTTTCAGTTGTTTATGGTAGTTGTTTTGACACAGTGCCATAAAGCTGACTAGGACTGCAATTAAATAACAGTTCTCTGCATTTGAAATTCATCGAGGGTCCTTATGATTTTGAAAAGGTTTGTGTAGATTTTTCAAGGCTCCGCTCAGCAACTATCTGCAACTGGGAACGCTCCTATAACATAGACCTACTTGTGTGTGGAAGTGTATAGGTAAAGAGTTGCTGAGGGCAAGGTATACATTGTTCTCATCAACCAATAAGAACAGATTCCTAGATGGATATGGAGTTTACAAACATCTGCCTTAGGCTCAACAGAATTCAGCAGATGATGTCATGATTTAGAAAAGGGTATTTGTCACTGGAAAAATTATTCAAAGTGCACTTCAAAAAAAGCCAGGAAGGCACTGCTGCTATATCACAATGATATAAATATTCGCACATATTGTTCTAGAAAGTAGACACCAGACAGCTTTTAAACAATTTTGAAATACACTTAACATCATGACTGTAAGACAGATAAACGATATATTGGTGACAAAGAGGAGAATAAATAAGATGCTAAAAGTCATATAGCAAATGTTAAATATCCATTCAATTTGATTCAATGTGCATTCAATACTTTATATGTGCCAAACATAGGTTTGGAATCTAATGGTACAGAGCAGCACAAGGTATAATCCTATACTTTTTTAGCTTTCTATTCTTGGGAGACACATACACAGGTAACTTCAAAATCATGGGGTAAGTACAGTAGTGGGGTTGTGCATGAAGAAACATACTGAGCATAGAAGAGCAGTTCTGGCCTCACCTGTGGCATCAGAGAGACTCCTGAAGAAGATAGAATTTGAGAATGCATTGGATAGGTAAAGAGATGGGAACAGGGAGAGGGAGGGAGTTAGGGAGGTGGCAGAACATAATCTTCAGACTTAAGAACAATAGCAATACACATTATGCAGCAATGTGTGCTTTTCTTGATGAACACAATTTTTCTTCTTAGAAGAAAACTTGTTTTACTTCCTTGCCTCGAGTTGAAGGCCCAGCCTCATTTGAATTATAAATTTGCTTCTCTATGAGATGATGATGATAGGAAAAACTAATAAAACACAACATTTATCAACCTATCATTCACTGTCCTGAGTTGTTTCTGTTTTCCTACCTAGGTGTTTGGAAGATTTGGCTGCTGCTGATCCCCTGGAAGTGGAAACAACATGAATACCCATCAACTTTCTGGATAATGAATTGCAATTAATCAATACAAACCAAAATATGGTGATTTATCACAAATGACACTTGCTGATGGTATCTTTTCCTCTTTAATATTCATAATCCACTAGCCAAGCTGACAGTCAATAGTTGACTGGAAGCTACAGTAAGAGGAAACTTTTTCACTGTCCTTTTAGCTCTTCTCCTTGACTGCATTTCTTCTATAAGGCAAGAAAGGAGAAGCATGGCTGTGCCTTATCTCTGGTTCAATTTGCTTAATCAGTGACTGTCCTTGGACAGTCTTAGCAATTAGCCGAAGTCAGGATCTTGCTTCCCTTGAGAGGGAACAGGAAGTCATCTTTCTTGAAGTTTTAACAACTTTTGGCTGACCAGAATCGATTGACAAGGTGGGAATTAGAAATATTAAATTTCCTCTTGTTTCTAATCATGCTACTCTATTTTCTATCTCCTGCACTTTCAGGTCTCTTGCTATCTTGGGTATACATGAGGCTTGTCCAAGTCTGTACCATGCTGCAGATTTGTGTTAGGAGACAAATTTACACCTACTACTGTCTCAAAACTATCAGAAAACTTTAGAGTTTTCCCAGTTTAGTTGAATTTAAAAACAACTTACTGAAGTCTGTCTAGAGTAGTCCACATATATCAGTCAGGGTTTACTAGAGAAACATATAACACGAGATATACAAATATGTATACGAAATTATGAGATTGGCTTACAATGATCTGCCACAAAGTCAGATGAGGGAGTGTGCAGAGGGTGCCTGCATACTGAATGCTGAAGGGTCCGTTCCAAGGGCTGGAGCTTACTGCAGTGTCCCATGCAGGTCCATATCAGGAGGCCAATGAGTCTGCAATGGAACGCTGAAGAATCTAAGATGGAAGGCTGAAGAGTCCAAGGTGGAGGTCGAACAGTCTGCGCTAGAAGCCAGGAGATGACGTCCAACCAGATATCAGTAGCCCCTGCCATGTATTATGAATAAGGTCATGTTTGATCTTCCAGTCATTCTTTTTTTTTCAATTAAGTTTATTGGTACATTTTAGATACACATAATGATCATATTAATCATAGGGAATTTGTATCCATATATGATATAGTTTGATTCCTCTTTTTTCCTAACCCCTTTTCCTACCTTCAATCCACCTTCCCCTCCCTATTTACAAAGCTTTGTTTCATTTTATCCTTTTTTTGTACTATACATAGAAGATCCCAAAATTCCACCCAAAGACTTGTAAATTTAACAACTTTATTCAGTAGTGTAGCTGCATATAAAATCAACACTCAAAAATCAGTAGCATTCCTATACACAAATAACAAACTCACAAAGAGAGAAATAAGGGAAACTGCACCCTTCATGATAGCATCCAAAAATGAAATACTTAGGACTCAATCTAACAAAGGAAGTGAAAGATCTGTACACTGAAAATTACAGTCTCACAAAAAGAGATCAAACAGGATATCAGAAAATGGAAAGATATCCTTTGTTCATGAATAGGAAGAACCAATATTGTGAAAATATCCATACTATCAAAATTGTTATACATATTCAATGCAATCCTGTTCAAAATATCAGTAGCATTCCTCACAGAATTAGAGAAAACCTACCTAAAATTCATTTGGAACCAGAAGAGATCTAACATATCAAAAACAATTCTTGGGAACAAAGGCAAAGCAGAGGTAATTACAATTACTGACCTGAAATTATACTACAGAGCTCTGTGATAAAAACAACATGATACTGGGGGAAAAAAAAAAACAAACAAACTAGACCTGAGGACCAATGGAACAGATTAGAAAATGCAGAAACAACTTCAAACACACTCAGCCAATTTATCTTTGACAAAGGAACCAAACACATTCACTGGAAGAAAGATAGCCTCTTTAATAGATGGTGCTGAAAAAGCTGACTTTTCACATGCCAAAGACTTCCAGTCATTCTGTGCCCCACTTCATACTAATGAAATAGAAAAAAAGCTCATTCAGTCTATTGGGTCATGAAGAATAAATTGTTTTCATCTACTACATTTTGATGTGGTTTGCTATATAGTAATAGATCTGGAAATATCTATTTTTTGTTGTTGTTGTTGCTTTGTTTTGTTTTGTTTTGTTTTGTTTTTGTTTGTGTGAGACAGTGTCTTGCTACATAGTTCAGGCTGGACTTGAACTTGTGTATGTAGCCCAGGCTGACCTTGAACTCAAAGCAATCCTCCTGCCTCAGCCTCCCAAGTACAGGCACATGCCACTACTCCTGGTATGGAAACATTTATATATTAAATCTTTACACTTTGGAAAGAATAATTTAACTAGAATACAGTTGTGGTCAGGGGAGAGGAGAACAGGCACCAGAAAGTACATCTGTGATAAGTGGGAGTCTGATTGGCAGTGGGAAGGCCACATTCACAGGGCAGGTCGGGAGGGGAGAAAAGTAACACTGGACACCCTATTCCAAAGTACTCAGGAAATACCCTGAAGGGACTACAGGGGAGAGACTTATGAGAGCTTTGACAGAAGTGTTGGTGACACCTTGAGATTTCAGTGTGAGTAGACATGAACCAGACACCTATGCAGGTTTATTGCTTTTAGTATTGCAACAGTGATATTAGCTGGGTCTTCATTTCTTGAGCTCTAAGTAATATCGATTTGAACCTCCAATTTCACATCCTGTGAAGGACTCCCCAGGATTACTGTGAATTTTTAGGGGAACTAAAGTCTCCTCATTAGCTCTTAATCCAAACTCTTATTTCCTGCATTTATGGATGGTCTCACTGTCCATTTTACGTTATTTTTACTTCACATAATAACAACCTAAACACTAAACTGATATCTTCCTTTAATTCCCTCTATTTCTACTCATGAAAGTAATATTTGTGATCAGTAGACTTTAGTAAAGAATTTTGAAATGTAAGAAGAGGATTTAGGCATGCTTGGCAAGCAAGAGGTTGTGAGCTTGATCCCTGGTCCAAAAATAAAAATAAAAAAATAAAAAAATAAAAAAAGAAGAGGATTTAGAACTGTAGCAGAAGAACTTTACATTAAAACTTACCGACTATCCTAATTTTAAAAATGTCTTTGGTTGCTATGCCCCTCAGGAATTTTTGCAAGCAATAACCCTCCAGCTACTGACTGAGCCTCATTCTGTCGTGGTTCCTCTAGTTTTCAGCAATCAATCAATCAACCAGTAAGTAAATATTCCTCTGATTCTCTCCAAAGAACAGCCATATATTTATTATAGACAATGTCTTACACTAGATTTTAAGTAGATTATTGGATATTTTACTCAGCAAAGCAGTTTGTACTCCAAGGATGGCTTCTACTGCTACTTGTTATGATAGTAATATTTCAGCCTCCCCCTTTCTATCCTACTCAAATCACTACAGTTTCATGTGAAGGCATATGGAGAGTCTCTCTGTCTCTGTCTCTGTCTCTGTCTCTGTCTCTGTCTCTGTCTCTGTTTCTGGCTCTCTCTCAGCACTGAGCGGAAAGAAAATAAAGTAGAGTAAACCTGGGCTGACGTGCCTCATTGCCTGTCTGTTCCTTGTTGCTCTTGGAGAGTGCAACCAAAACCCCACTATGTGCTCCTTAGGCCATTACTGTCTTTCTAATGCTCACCTTGCCTAGGTGAGGAGGGAATACTTTCTGCAGCTCCCAACACAGGTCCTCCTCCAACCCACATCAGTCTCCTCCCAGAGACCTGGGTGCAGGCAAACCAGAGCATCTCTGAGAGTTTTGGCAAACATAGAGTGGATGGTCAGCCTCTGAGGATCAAACACAGCAACATGGCCTCGCATGACGTGCTCTGCTCCACTGTGCAAAATCCACTGGACAATGCTACCCCCAGTATATGGGATATGCATGACTTCTTGTTTTACTGCTGTGCATGTGTGTACCAGCTTCTCTGGGGGTAGAATCTCTAGCCTGGTTTTGCAGAATATATTATTTGAACCACATAAAAATAATTTTGTTAATGGGGAACAACTGAGTAGGCTGATACCACCTGGCATCTGTTTGAAGTCAGGAATAACTGCTGTTGGTCTTAACTGGTGGCAGCCTCTTCTCACTACCCCAACCCTGATTTCTTCCGAGCCCCAGGGACATCTCCTCTCTGGTATGGGTAGAAAGATTCCCTTGAATGGAGGGGACTACATTTCCCCTAGTTCTTCTTTATTATATTGAAAATGGAGTCCATGTGTGATCCCAGAGATCACTGTATTATATCCCCTCACTGAAAGTCAGACTGCGACAAACTTGAGCTTCCCTTCTCAGCACAAGCATAATCCATCACCAATTCAACTACACTTGACCTGACAGTCAGATTTCTGACAGAAATGATCCTGCACTCAGAACTTCTGAGGTTTTTCATTTGTCTCACAGGTGAGAGATGTTGATTGCTCTGTTTCATTTAGAAATTCATTCATCCATTTCACGGTATAACTATGTAGTAAAACCTAAGAAAGTTAAATATGTATGAGGTAGAATCTCTTGTTAAAAGAGCTTACGATTCAGTGGAAGAAATAAATTAATCATACCTATCACTTGGCAAGGCCAAGGAACTCTTGGAAAGGAGAACCAGTGTTAACTGAATCAGAGCTAGAAGGGTTACTTAGGGCATTGTTTGTGGAATCATGCATCCACTTTGGTACATTGGCAAATGGCTCCTTTCTCCCCTCTAAATTCTCTGAAGCCAGAATCTGCAGTGTTCCTTTAGCTCTATTCATACAATTGGCAGTGAGAGAAGGCTTCCTGGAGAAAGTAATTTTTTATCATCTTTGCAATGTATAATATTACTATTTGCCATGTAGGCAAACAAGTTACCTCCAGGCAAATGAAGTGTGATTAAGAGACTAGAAGCCTGGTTCCTTCAAGTGGAGCTGATTGACTCCTAATAAAATGTTCCAATCTTAAATATTCAGAAGCATTGTGACAGGTCCTATCAGCTGAGGCTATGACTTTTCTCTTGAAAAATAGGAATAACTTTAACAGGAAGTAGTTCTCATTCATCTTTATATCCTTACCACCCAGCATAGAACCCCACAAATGATTCAGCAATAGACTATTGATTAATTGGTTGAATGGATCAATCATAAAATTGAGTAGTGCTCTTCTGGTTTCTGACCAGCCCTATCTGGGTTATTTTTCTCTCATTGCTGGGACAAAACACCCGACACCCAAAACGAAGGAAGGAAAGGGTTATTGAACTCACTGTTTGTGGAGGTCTCAGTCCATAATCAGCAGGCTCCAAGGCAGGGTGGCAGAGCACTGGGGCAACACTTCAAGGCAGCAGCCAGAGCAAAAAGGAGGAACAAGCCTCTTCTCCTTCCTTATATTGTACACAGGGCACCCACACACACTCCAGGGTGGGTGTAGCACTCACAAAATCTCTGTGCCTTCCTGTTGCACAGGATGAAGATATTTACAAAGTAAGGATCCTGGCTCCCTGCTGAGTCTCTTAGTTAAACTTCTAAACTTGTCAAGTTGACACAATATATCAACCACAGCAAACCCCATATCTTTATTTCTAGCAGTTACCCTTCAAGTGTTAACACATCTATGCCCATATTGTGCATCTACCTGTGAAGTTGAGTACCCTGAAAGGTACAATACAGTAGGGCAGTGCTCTGCTTTATTTAATTAATTATGAAGTAGATAAATGGGAATATTAAAAATATATTCCCAATTTCTTTTAATACCTTAGAGTAATGATTCCTAATACCTTAGAGTAGTGGTTTCTAATAACATTATTGGACCATGTCTGTTTCACTGCTTCAGAATTATCTGCAGAATGTAAACAGAGGTCTAGATTTCTGGGCCCCACTTATTCGGTAATTTTGAAATTTTTCTCAGGTGATTCTGATAGGCAAGCAGTTTTGATAACCACTGTCTTAATATTTAAATATGAGAAATGTCAAAAATCGTCATTATTGGCAATTTTCTAGAAATAGAACTTGTAGCTGAGTCAGGAAATTTTGGAAAAGAAGTACTGGTCTCTGAAAATTAGACTTCACCTGGCTCTGCTCTAGTCTTCCACTACCAGTGTATTTCATGTGTGTCCTGTCTCTTTCTTGAATGGAAATAGGTAACTCTGTTTTGTGGTTGTGAGTCAGTTTTGGTTTCAAGCAATCTTTCCTGTTACTCTTATCCGTAGAGGTAAGCTATGAATATCCATACTTTGAGATGAAGCTCCATGCACACAGAAGTTATGAAACTTGCCCAGTGACATATGGGTCATGAGAAGAACTTGTAGCCATGATTATCTCACCTTATCTTGCTACCTCTCATTAGTGACAGATGGTTGCGGGGGGAGATTGTAATATCTCTGCTGCTATGTACCATGCATTCCTAACTCCTTCAACAACCCTGGAAAGATCAGTTTCCGGTGTCCTCATTTTGTGGGTGATCTGCCAAAAGCTGATAATCCCTAGATTACTGTAATTTAATATGGGACTATTGCCCATTCTGGCAGAGATTGCTGTGTACTTAGTAAACCCCAGGACAGTGTCCTCATGGGCACATAGCTACACTACATTTCCCAGCATCCCTTGTGGCTAGGTACAAAATCACTGGAGCTGGAAGGAATGGGTTTACTTCTTACTCTCTGTCTGATTGTGTGACCTACATTAAGTGACCTCACACTTGCCACTAAACTAATTGTTGCTCCTACCAGAATGGGAATAACTTAAGACGGTATTTGTGAAAGAATCTGGCAATGCTACTTATTAAAAGTTTTAAATCTAAGACTCTTTTAAAATGTTGGTAGACACAGTGATATCTGTGCACCCATGTTTATAGCAACCCAATTTGTAATAGCCAGATTTTGGAAACAAGCCAAGTGCCCATCAATCAAAGAATGGATAAAAAAGATGTGGTATTTTTATATATGGAATACTACTCAGCTATTAAGAAAGATTGCATTGAGACTTTTGTAAGTAAATGGTCACGACTTGAGATCATACTCATAAGTGAGATAAATCAAACCCACATGTGTAAATACCGTATTGTCTCCCTAGTGTAAGAAACAGAAAAGTATATATGATCCAGAATCTATAATAAATACTATGTGGGGGTGAAAACAGCTCAAGGAGCAGAAGTGACTGGGAAGGGAAAGGTCGGAAAGAGAAAAGGGAAGAAGAAGGGATATGGACCTGTGTATATGTATATGTAAGACAACTAGAATGAACACGCTGCTGAATGTATTCGTTACTGAGAAAGAACAATTAATACTCATATGATTAGATCAATTTTGCATGTCTATATCTGTTAATGTAAGTAACCATTTTGGGGATAATGATACGCAATGTTGCAACCATTGTCAAGTTTCTATCATCCGGTTTTGTAAACCTGCAATGTTACTGTTGTGTGTTTACTCTAGTCATTTGTTTGTCTCTTTTGTTTGTTGTCTTTGTTGTATATGTCTTTTTTTTTCCCCTTTTTTTTCTTGGCTTAAATAAAAAAAAATTAAAAAATAAAATGTTGGTAGAGTTTAGCAGAAATTGAAATAAGTATCAAAGAGGAACAATTTTTAACTTTGAATAGCAAGTTCAGAAAGCCATATGGCTATGTCAAACAGTGAACTGTAGGACAGGCTCTAAATGGAGTACTTTACATGCATTGTCCCATTTGACACTGTGACACCTCTGTGAGGTTTGTATTATTACCCCAACCTTGGAGATAAGGAAGTTGAGGCTCCTCCAGATTGGGAATAGCTGAGTAATTTTTGAGATTTATTTTGTTTTTCCTGTTTTTTTTTTTTTTTTGTTTCAGCATAATGATGAAATGAAATTCATGTCTATCTTTTTCCCACTGCATGCCCAATATCTAGCACAGGGTCCACTCTAGGGTATGTTTCCACTATATATTGTTTGGTTAATCTCTCAGAGGAGTGAAAGGGTAATTTGTCTCTTTGCTTTTGCCTCCACACTCTCTTCATCTCACCTAAAGGTAGAATTGTGAAACATGTATATTCAGATTTCTGAACTACCTTTCTCTTGTAGTTGTTTCATGCCTTTTGCTTAAAAAAAAAGGCGGGGGGAGGAAAAGAAAGAGAAAAAGAAAAAATTTGGCAGCATTCAGAAGAAATCCCCACCTGGGATTGTGTTTTGATTTAGAGGTGCAACCGGCTTTGAGAGATAAATGGGAGAAGACAGTTGAGGGCTGACAGCTACTCCCAGCTCCCTGATAGAGATCTGGATGGGATCAGTGCCTCTGATGGGATGAATGAGGATTCTATTGCTTGGACATTGAATGCCTTCACTCATCCAGGTTTGCCATTGACTTACTTATTTTTAAACCCCAAAGTTCAGCATCCTGGAAACCTCTTTGGTCTTGAATGAACATTTGGCTACTCTCTACTGCTGTATCTGAAGAGCTTATGTGAATCCTGGCATGGAGCACATGGAGTCTTTCACTTTCATAAGGGCTCAAACATTAAGAACTCAGGTAGTCTAAAATAATCTGAAGAACAGAGATCCTTCCCATATCTTCTGTACTGTACAAGCAAGATATTCCTGATCTTTTCCCGCCTCCTAATATGATACAGAATACATTTCTTGCTTTCTGATGAAGACAAGAACCAGATTTAATTTGATTTGGAAGAAGAGAGAATGCAAAATGTCTTTTACCTAAGGAGGTAAGCAAATTCTTGCTACAAGAGACTAATTCAAAGGGCCCGTATCTAAATAATGGTAGAGCTACTATTTGAATATAATGCCTCAAGTGTTTTTCTCTCCTTTAGGAGGTACACTGGCCTCAAATACTGAATGAAGAAAATAGCATGTTCAGTCACATAGACTGCTGAATGTACCATTCTTCACAACTTTTTCTGTATTTCCTCTGATTGATTTGATTTACCTAGCATAAATCTCCTTTCTCCAAGTCCACATTTCTCAGACTGACATTTAAGAATCTTCTGAATTACAGCCTATGACATCTTCCAGGTAGTCAAGCAAAGGTACTTCATACTTTCTATCTCTGTGTGTCTCCCTCTCCTTGACTTTCACCATGGAATGCCCTTTCCTTTAACCTTCCTTATCCTGCCATCCTTCAAATTCTCACAAAGGCTTTCTTGACCCTTCCTTCTAATTTCCTACAGTTAAATGCACTCAGCATTCTGTTATTGCCACAATAACTCAATTCTGTTTACTGAGTTCTAGTTCCTTAGTGGGCAGGAAACAGGCTCTGCATTTTATTTTATAACCTCTGAGATAACTAAGTACAACAATGTACAAACAGTAGGCTCTCTGTAAATATTTGTGAAATGTTGTGGAGAGGATGGGGCATGGTCTTTAACTTTTTGTTAGGATATGACTTGGAATTGGAACAAAGTCTAATTTGGTGGTGTGCATTTGAGGAAAATCAGAGTTTTTTAGTCTAAGTGTCCCTGATAATCTCAGAGTCAGACAGTGATCTCTGTGACCTTACGCCAAGTGTCAGGACACACCTCCCTGTGGTTTGAAAGCCCACTTGGAGACTTTTCTTCCAGCCTGCCATTAACTGATGGAGGCAGACACTCAAAATGCTCTGGATCAGATCTCTTGGCTGATGATTTCACAGCAGTCCACACTTTTAAGTGCTGGGAATAACAGTTACATAAACTTACATGGCCTTTTCTTCTGTCCTGGGATGAGAGTGGGGAGGGGATGGGAAGAGAAGGGAAGGAGAATGGCTCTGAATCCAAGACAGTGGCTGCGTGAACAAGCACTCAGTGAGAGGCCAGTTCTGCCTCCCTTACCACACAGCTCTCTTCCAAATGTGCCCTGATGTAGAAATTCTCCAAACCAAACAAAACACCTGGAGAGAAAGTAATTTTGTGGCTAGTTCTCAATAGTGTAGAACCTTTGCCAGCAGGATGACCCATCACCAGATAGTTAAAGAAAAACAAAGCAAAACAACCAAAACATTCAGGATGACTGCTTGCCCTTTTCTCTTTTCTTTTCTTTTCTTTCTTTTTCTCTTTATTCATCGGTATATTTAGCTCCATGTTGCTACTATGTCTGGAGGCCAAGGGTTTTTTATTGTGTTTTGTTCTTATTTTTTTTCCCCGATTTTTGTCATCTGTGCCATATTTCTTTACAATGTCTTTTCTCTAATTCTTTCTTTGATGCCAGGAGAAATAATTCCAATAGGCTGGAGTGATTCTAAGGCTTGATGCATTGGGCCTGGCTAAAAACCTCAACATTGCTTCATACAAATGCTGGAAATTAACTTCTGTAATTTAAACTTTTTTTTTTCTTTTGTAAGTGGGCCACAAAATAAGATAAAGCTCAAGAAATTCACCTATGTTCAGATGATGGTAGTGAATTAGAACTTAGATCAGGAAACTTGGGCCCTTGCTGCTGCTTCTAGCCCTGAGAGACAGGATACTCTCAGTGATTCAGTATGCTCAGGACTGTCAATCAGAATTTCAAGCAAGGAAAGTAAAACTTTACTCTTCCCTCAAGCCTTGAATTCTGCCTCATGTCAGAAACTGTAAAAACTGTAAAGCTTAAGACCCGTCTACATGTTTTAAATGCTGTAGAAATCCATGGTAATTCATATAATAAGACAAGACCTTGGAGGAATACAGCAAGAGCCATGATAGCTGTAAAAGGAAATGAATTAATTAAAAAGAAAAAACTACAGAAATTGGTATCTCAACCTCTGGAGATCCTGGTTTATTTTACTTAGATTGAAAATTAGGCATTGGTACTTAAAAATCTAGAGGAAGCTGGGGGTATAGCTCAGTGGTAGGGCTAGAGTATGCTTACTATGCAAAAACACAAATGAACCAAAAAGAAAAGAAAAGAAAGGAAAAAAGAAAAGAAAAGAAAAGAACAAAACACCGCAGGAAAAATCGACCTGTAGATTGCCTGGAGAAGAACCTTTGTAAGTGTTGTACAACTCTACTCCCTCTAAAGTCTTGCTGACAATAAAGCAATCCATAGTCTCAAAAATTAATAAAAATATACTTATCTCTTTGAAAAATAAACCTGTTGAACTGTCTTCTTTCTCCCTTAAGTTGTGTGATAGAAGAAGCCTGAGATCAAGAAACAGAGTCTTCCATCAAATAGCTTTGTGTCTTGAAAAAAGTCATTTAAAGTCTCCCAAGGTCATTTCTTTATATGTAAACTGAATGAGTTTTCAACAATTGCATGATTCTATATTAGGGACTTACATTTTGCGGACTTCTGTCAGAGATGGGAGGTGAATTGCTATAGTAAACAGGAATAAAAAACTGAAAACTCAAGATATTATGAGACTAAGAAAGTTTATTTTTTTCTCTTCTTTTTCTCTGTCTACTTTCATACATTTCTACTTCTTGCTTCCAACTGGGAGAATCAATTCTGTGACCACACGAAAATCTCATTAGGGCCAATATCTTAGGTTCATAAAAGACAACCAAAATTTTAGTTCAATCTACTTAAGGCCTCCAGGCCAAACTGGAACTGAATGTCCTAATTTGTATTGAATTATTTGAGAAGAAAATATGGAGCTCTTTTGATGCAAACAGGAGTATTCACACCAACATGTTTTTAGTAACATTAAAGCAAGCCAGTTCCAACTTGGATTCTGTGTACTTCCAGAAGCTCTGCACTAATGTTGATGTAAGTGAGTCCAGCTTGCTGCTGTGGGAAGTTCAAGGTTCACCATCATTGATTTTCAATGTATTGTATCAAACGCTAGGGCTACCAGACACATGACATTGTGAACAAGGATGAGATCTGAAAAAAGGCTCTGTCTGGGTGGTAGGATGTTTAGAATGTTATATGCATGGCATAAAGATGGCCCTAATCTTGGAGTTATCATCAGAGAGTTGATCAACCTAACTGACGTTCTTGGGATATACACTGATGATGTTTCCTAAAGGTGCCTTTGAATGTTTCAAGTTTCTCCAGAGTTTATATTTTTAATTAATTTTATCAAGTAAACTGGCCACTGTGATACTTTCACAAAAGAGAGTAACTGAGCTGCTTTTTGTTTTCTAGCATTTGAGGGGGCTTCTTGAAAGATGTACTAAGGTCTCTGACTAGCTATCCACTGACATCTGACTTGATTAGAGGATCTAGATGTCAGTATTCTCTTTAATCTCCAAGATTTTATTACCCTCTGAAATGTGAATAGGACATCAACTTTTTAATAAGATGCTGATATTTTAAGTCCAGTGAGTATTCATTAATATTGGAGGAATCTCATTCTAGCATTAATACCTGGACCCTGACGGATGACTGATGCTAAACGTAGCATATCTCTATCTTGGCACCTAGGCTTCCCTAGACAAAGCCTATGCAAGAACTGCCTGGAGTTCAGGAACTGGCTTGATATTCTGGCAGCGGTGCTGAAGAAATGCTGTCTTTCACTCCAAGGTTTTTCAGTCCATAAACCAGCAGCAATTTGGTTGTGGAAGGCCCCAGCAGAAACAACAAGAGAAATTGAAAACACATAAGCACATTTTGCTAGGTTTAATAGCCCTGCTCCCTCTCCCTACCTCCGGTACCTTAGGCATAAATTGCTGACCTCTATTTAATTTTCTGAACTGCAAGAATTATGGGCCCAAAGTTCAGTGAATTGGAAGAGGCAAGCTTTTATGCCTCTGAGCCAGCTTCCCCATCAGCATTAAGTCTACAAATAAAAGCAACGTTTCTATTTATACTTCCTGGGGTTTGTGTATTAGGGAAGCCAAGCGCATCCCACAGCTCTGCGAAGGTGACTGCATGGTGAAATCTGTGTCCAGGTAATGCGATGGAGCCTTCTAATCCAGGCCAGAGGAAACAACCAAAGCAGATGGACAAGAGATATTAAAAATAACACACGCAATTTCATTCGGAAAAGGGCACCTGCTCAAACAGTGTTTGTTTGATTCTCCTGCTGACTGTGGGTAACAAATGTGAGCGAGGGAAAATCTTACATGCACACCCTTCCAGGGTCCTCACCTCTAATCAGGGCAGGCCTGGAAAAGCAAGGAGCTTCCTGTCCATGGTAATGGGCCAATGTGGCATCCTTTTCTGATTCTAGACCCAGTAGGAGTGTGATTCTGGCCTCCTTCAAGCGAGTGGGAGTCTCACACATCTACAGCATGTCTTCTAGTGGCTCTGTCTCTTTCCAAGAGACACTCCCTACATCTAGCTCTGCCTCTGTTTTTGCCTCCCTCTCTGATGTCTTGCAGCAACCTGATCATTCAAGACTACATACACGTAGTCTGGTAAGACTCCCAGTAAAAGTGGAAGCTTCTCTGCTCCCCTGGAATCCTTGGCACTGGAGGCGTTTATGCAAATTTGTTCGTGGCATTTGTGTGGAGGGTTCATGGCTAGGCTCACGGAGGCTGGAGAAGCTTATGTTTGAGCCCTCACTAATGTCCAGTTTTATCTCTTCTCTCTTCACGTGGGGAAACTCTTCGTTTGCTTCATGTATAAATTTTTCCCTATTTCTATCAAAACTTTGGTTCTCTACTACTTTCCTCCTCCCCATTTCCTGCAAACAAATTCTCAACATGACGGAGGTGAACCTAAGTCAGATGCCCTTTCCAAGGGATGGGTTTTGCATGTTGCTGAGGCCTTTGTGGAAATAATACTTCTGCCCAAGGGTATGAGTCAAACGGTGAGGACTTTAGGTCCCTTGGAACTATTTTGGGGCGAACAGTGGTACAGCTTGAAATATTTCCAGAGATTCTGCCTTGGCAAAGGGCTTAGGCTGGACCATTACTTTAAACTGTTTTATCAAGGGTGAGTCCAGAGTAGATTTAATATGGAACCTCAGTCACTGGACAGACACTGAGATAAATGTTGTTCTTCTTTAAACCATTTGAAGAACTCAAACTCCATTTGAAATGGTTTGCTACTCAACTGGGGTGCTATTATAATTGTTCCTATTTGAGCAAACAACCGCAAGAGAGAAAATTTTGCACTTCCTCCCTACCACTTTAGCAACCAAGCTGATACTTTTGTAAACAGTTGCCACCTCAAGTTTTCTTCTAAAGGATTTCTGTCATTGCCCTCAAACTCGAATGCACACATCACTTGAAAATTTTGTTAAAAGTCATATGCTGATTCACAGAACTGCTGAGATTCTTCAGTTCTAAAAAGCTCCAGAGGATGCTGCTGGTGCTGGTGCCCGAACCACACTTCAAGCAGAAATGGTCCAGACCTGTGCTGTCCAACACAGGGTCATTCACTAGCTGCCTATGTCTATTGGCTGTTCCCCACTGAGGCTTGCTGTAAGCGTAAAGTACACACCAGATTTTGCAGACTTAGTATGTAAAAGGGAATGTAAAATGCCTCATAATCAGTTAAAAACATTGATTTGCATTTTCTGAAGTGGCGATATTTTGGATATACTTGGTTGTAGAAAACTTTAATGTTATATATATATTATTTTAAACACAAAAAAGAATAAAAATGGTGTTACAGAATTTCAGAACAAAATAATAGGAGATTAACACTGGCTAATACATTGTGTATTATCTTCAAAGTAGTTGTTTGAATTGCAAGATTTAGGAATGAAAAAAATGATCAAACTGCAGAACACTGAATGCATAAACTGTTCTTTTGATGAACTAGCAGAGATTAATAGTATAGTTACCTATCTAGTTTTATATATATATATATATATATATATATATATATATATATATAATCTTTCCCCTTCTTTCTTTTCTCCTTTCCCCTATCCCAGGTGTTCTTTCCTTTTGAGCAGTTTCTTTCCCTTTCACTTTCACAATATTTATTGTACATTTTGGATCTTATTTACTCTTTCAGGTTTTTACCCTAGGGAAACAATTACACATGTGAATCTGATTTGTTTCACTCATGGGTATGGATTTTACAAGAATAAATAAATTTCCTTCACCTGTTTTTGCTTACTTTTTAAAAACATGACTACTGGATCATTTTAAATTATGCACAAGGCTTGTGCCGTGTTTCTATTGGACGGCTGTGATCTCTGGGAAGCCGCAGGGCAGTGAGGAGTTGCTTCTGCAGATTTCTGCTGTCTGAAACTTCCTTGCATTTCAGCCCTGCTGCCGCAGGTTTTGACTCCTGTTGGCTTCTTGCCTAATTTCTCTGGCTTCTAATGTTAGAATCTAGGCAGCCTGTGATCTGCATGTTCTCTGGGCCAAGCCTGCTTGCTTCTATTCCAGTCTTGACCTCTCTCCACCTCATCTAGATGGTGGATCAAGTCTGCTCAGATTGGACGAACCATTCTGGTTGCTTAGAACAGGGAAAGGACATGTTGTAAGTATCAAGTTGACTTTAAATAAGAAAAAAGATAAATAATGAACAGAGTTGAAGGTATGGTGATTTACTGATAGAATAGGATTACAGTTAAATGAAAATCATTTTACTTAGGATTGTTAACTGCAGGAAAGCCTATTGTAGCATGAGCAGAAGATGGTCTGGATCTGAGTAATGTGCATGAGAGGTATGTGTCTGAGAAAAGCTACCTACACATAGTAGTTTGCCTCTGGCAGTAGCAAGATCTCTCAAATTCAGAGCTCTTTTATCATGGGTAACCATTCCAAACTGACAAACTGAGACTACTGAAATGATTCCATTGCAGACATGTAGCTATGTGATTTTGGTGGAATATAGAAAGAAGGAAGAGAAGGAAGTTTAGCAAATAGTTGGAATGAAAATGATTTGCTCTGGGAATACTGCTCAAATTAGAGTTACACCTTTTGCAAATTGCTAAAAGTCTTACTCAACTGGATGGAGAAGATCCTAGCTGCTCTTTATCATGTTCCTCATGCTCCAGCTTCTATTGAGAATCTGAGAATTGAAGGAGACGCTTGATGACTGAAATGAAAAACCAAGTGGAGAGGAATGGAATAGCTAGCCACAAAGTGGAGAAAAATCTGGAGAAGGAAGTAAAAAAGAAGTAAAAAGTGAAATATGAGAGGAAGTATCCAAAATGAAAGGGACATGCTCTCTTCCATTTCCTCTGACGCTGCTGCTGGAAGGAGTGTGGGATAGCTAACATTCAAGCAACCAAACTGGACAGTGAGCCAGGAATATCTGTTGAGATTATAGAGAAATAATAGAGAAGGAAACCAGATCTATTCTTGAAAATTGGGAAGACTCTACCTATCCAATTTTACTGACCTCTAGATTCCTAAGAGCTAAACTAAAAGCTTTCTACCTGGCTTCATCTATTATTCGTCTGAGTTTGGGTCTCCCTCCCAGTTGAACACTCCATGATAATACAGACACAACATGCAAAGAACATGTTGGCCTAACGGCACATGAGAGACACAGGGCTGGTGCTGAGTTTTTGACTTGTGCTCTCTTTTTATAGGCAGGCTGAGACCACATAAGAGAACCAGGTCTGAGAGAGAAACAGCTTCTCCAGCATCCATGAGAATGGGAACAGACAGACCCGAGTTTTAATCCTAGTTGTGTCACTTATCAGCCCTGTGGTCTTTTCAGAATTTATATTATTTCTCTGAGTCTCCATTTTCTCATATATATTCTGTTGGTAAGACTACTTCGTGTTCTTTGGATTTTGAGACATAAACATGGTGCTGCGCACACAGTGCTTGGCATAGCGCCTGGTGCGGAGTAAATGCTGCCTGTTAATATTTGAAAGAAAAGGCAGGAAACCCTGAGTACACATTCCATCTCCTACTTTGGATCTTGATGGTCTCTTGACAGGTGATTTCTTAGGACCTCATACTGTAAAGACCCTGTGAGAACACGTAAGGCTAGAATCTCAGTTGATGGAAGACGGGATCTGCACTAATTAAACTAATTAACAATCCATCCTAACAGCCTGTGAGGTTACACTGTCAGGATATCTCTACTCACTAGAAAAATAATAGCATCATTAGCAACAACCTGTCAAGAAAATGAGGCAAAAAGTTCTGAAGAGGCAGCCACCTGCTCATTTTGTCTTGTGTTTTCTTTTCTTTCTTTCAGAAAAATAACAGGTTGTGAGGATGTTTTGCCTTGGACAGCTAGGTAAGGTCTGGGTGAGCTGTTCTGTACTTTTCTTAAAAGTAATGAGTATAATAATAATGTCAATGACAGCATTAGTAGTAATAGCGTATTTAGTTCCTATTGGTACAGTGAAGCTATGTAACAATCCTGAAACTTCAGTGGCACATGAGAAAATATTTTCATTAGCTTGTGAGTATTTTGGGGTTGATCAGACTTGGCTTATCTTGGCTAGACAAGTTCATTTCTAAGGTCGGCTGCAGGTTGGCTGAACAGCTGTGCTGCTCTGGGTTAGGTCTGTTTACCTCTGGGAGTTTGGCTTGATAATGGTCTCAGGCAGAGTGACTGGGGTCACTCATCTCTGTTGCTTAATTCTGTCCTTCACCAGGTTAACACGACTAGGGCACAGAAGCAAGAGAAAGGATGCCCAATCCCACAAAATCTTTTCGAATCAGTGGACCACAAATGGGATTGGATTTGTGTAGTTTATACTAGCACCAAATTAAGTATTTTCATATATTATCTCACTAATCTGCACACAGTTTGGCGAGAGAAGTACAATTACAACCCTGATTTTGTGAATGAGGGCTGAATTAGTCAGTCTTCCTTTCACTGGGATTAAATATCTGAGCATACACAACTTGACGGAGGAGAGGTTTATTTGGCTCACGATTTTAGAAGGGTTGGTTCCATTGTGGGCTGGTTCCAAGACGGAAAATTACGTGAGGAAAGGGCATGGCAGAGGAGTCCAGCCCATGGCAACCAGAAAGCAGGGTGCAAAAAGAGTCAGTCAGAGAGAGAGAGAGAGAGAGAGAGAGAGAGAGAGAGAGAGAGAAAGAGAGAGAGAAAGCAATTTTTTCCAAAGGCACACCCCCAGTGACATACCTACTCCATGCCTACTCTTAGCAGCACATTCAACTACAATGGTACCTCGATTTACAAACACTTTTTTTTTTGTGAACAATTTGGTTCACAAACAAAAGTGTTTGGAAGCCCAATGTGGTGGCACATGCCTGCAGTCAGGAGGCCGGTGCAGGAGGATTGCCATGAGTTCAAGGCCAGCCTGAACTGTAGAGCAAAATCATATCTCAAAAACAAAACAAAATAAAATTAAAAAGTGACAAAAAAATTTCTCTGTCAGGTGACAAACACAACTGCAGTCATCTTTCCCACATCAACACAAATGTGGTCCTTTTCCAAAATCATGGAACAAATTAAGTTTGTGAACTAAGGCACAACTGTATAAACTCATCAATGGATTAATGCACTGATGAGTATTGTATCTCCATGATCCATTCACCATTCAAAAATTACACTTCTGAACACATACGACTTTTGGGGGCCACTCTATATCTAAACCATAACAAGGGCTGAGGCTTAGCAAAGATGTATGCACATTTAGTATTGAGTGAATGAAGTCTTACCTTACTCTAAATCGTATACATATAGACTCCATGATATACAACTCACATTCATGCTCCCTTTGAAGTAGAACAGAAATTTTCCTAGGGGATTTGTTTCCTAAATAGATCTTTTTCATAGATTTCCTGGAGCTGGTTATTAATGGGGCTAAGCATGTTATATAAATAATTTTATACTCTAATTGCTCCTTTTCTCTGAGTACACTTGGTAAAGCTTCAGTTTTGTTTCCAGTGCTGAGTCGGTGGCTGCCTGTGGGGCCATTCCTTCTACCCTACTTTTCTTCAAGACAGTGGACAAGTGAAGGGACCCAAGTCATCTGTGTTCCACCATCTCATGCCTCTGTATCCACTGCTTTGTAACGATTCCCTTGGGACTTCAGTGACTTTTCTTGCCATTGCATCTGGCATATGTTTTAAGTGGGCTGCTTGAATATAGGAGCCATTCCCTCAATTCCATAGTCCAACTTATTTAAAATTTCTGCACACCTGTCTGGCACACCAGGTATTGATGTGTTGAGTTGGAATACACTTTATACCTTGTCCATGCACCAAGCTCTGTGTTTTCCTTCTATGTTTAGTGCTTAAGGAGCCAAAGCTTTTGCTTGAAAGATAAAGGAAAGAACATGAGTCTTCCAAGGCAAGAAGTGTGTGTTTGAGAGAGAGAGAGCGAGCGAGAAAGAGATCCAAATAACTTTTCCCTTGAATAGGATAAATCAAAAAATAAAATTAATTTGGGAAAAATTTAGCCACTGTGCTTCCTTAAATGTGGGAGGAACAGTCTTTTAATGTCTTGGTAAAAATACCTCCTCAGAGCCCTAATCAATGTTTCTCTGTTATACAGTGGAGAATGTGGCCTCCACAAACACTGAATAAGCAGCCTCAGCTTGGATGAAGCATCTTTTATCATTAATGATGAGACTTTTGAAATTTTGGTTCTCCTGCCTAGACTGATAATGTGACCTAGATCTTCTTTAAATCTCTGCCTGGACCTCTGTCATTTTTTCACCTTCCCCAACTCCTGCATCTGTTAAACCTCAGGCTTGACAGTTCCTTCTTCCTTCTTGAATATCAGGTCCTGAGTGCAGCCATTTAGCCAGGCCTGCCTGTTTCCCTCCTTCCCTTCCTTCTTTCTTCCTTCCTTCCTCCCTTCTGTCCTTTGAGACTTTGAAGCTTAAGAAAGAGACCTTGAAGCTTAGGAAAGACTTACTTCAACAATCTTATTCATCATTTCAACACAGTGACTCAAGAGTGTTACAGACCTTAGTGTCGTCTCACTGCTTCTCACCTTCTCTTTATTATTTCCCTCTAGGTACACAGTCCTGAGAGTCAGGATTACCTCTTGTAAGCCTCCTCTTTTTCTGTCCCATTCACCTCTCATAGAGTAGGTTAAGTCCTCGAACCCACTCTTGCATGTCCTGAGCACGCATCAGGTATCCAGAGTAAGCAAAGCACCTCACGTGTATCATTCCATTTAATTCTCAGAACAACCTGTGAGGTCAGTATTATCTTTTATCTTTTCCATTTTACACACATGGAAGTCAAAACTTAGGGAGGTGAAGACATTCATTCCTCCAAGGCCACAATGTTAGTAAATGACCATGTCAGGCTCTAGAACCACATCTCAATCACACCAAGGTCTATACCTTGATCCACTGTGCTCTAACACTCATTTCCTCATGAAGGACAAACCACATTGAATTTTCCAATGAACAGCACCCATGATTGCTTTTAGAGGTAAGGGGAGAGATTAAACTTACAAACTTTCTTCTCTCCCTTTTGAATCACTTTGCTTTTATTCTTAATATCCTCCCTCATGCCTTCTTCCCCACCCTGGGTTCCTCTGCAGGATTCACACTCAGGTAATATCTTTCTAAAATCCCTTCAGTGCATCAGAAGATGACATTTTACAAATTCAAACCACTATAAACCCTGCTGTCAGCTTTTCATTTGCGGATCTTTGGAAGGCAGACTCATAAAAGAGGCCAGCTGAGATTCTGGTTCTGAAAGTCTCACAGTCTGTTTTTGCTAGGCCTCATAGGTTTAAAAAGTTTTGGCTAAAATTATGGCTGTTGACATAACCTTTACGGGTTAGTCCTCAGATTCTTGAGGAGACTTCAGTCATCCCTGGCCTTTTTCTTTCACCCACATGTGAATGCCTTGGCTGGTCCTTAGGCTCCCCCAGTGACGGATGAAATTGGTATTCAGACTCAGGAGGTGCTAAGTAAAGGCCTTCATTTCCCTTCTGGATAAGCCCCTCACCAAACTCCCTCAGTTCAAATGCCACAGTGTGGATTCTACTGGAGAGGCAAGAGCCATTTGGACAACAGAGCTCAAGGGATTTGGTTGTTCCCAGATGGAGCAACTTGGGTGGCTGCCAGAGTTGGTACAGAGCACAGGGCATGAGCTGGGGCTGGATGAATTATAGGGGACTCAGGCAGTAAGGAGGCTGGCAAGGGCAGTTGAAGGCAAACACAATAAAGCACTAAGGCTAAGACGATGGAGGCCTGACCCACCAGAAACCTCACAAGCCTCCCTCAGCAGAGCAGAGCTCTCATAAATGGTCTCAGTTTCTGTTCAGTTCTGCAAACCTTTACTGTAGCCCCCGTTTGTTAACCAGGCTCTGTTCTAGCATCTAGGGACAAAAAGCTGAAAAAAAAATTCTATGCACTTAACCAGCATATAGTCTAGGATGGGGGAAGATCTAGGAAGCGAGGAATATCCATTGTACTGGAATGACTACCACTGAGGACTTTCCCTAAGAAGCTATGGGATGCTATGGACGTGTGGATAGGAGACTTACACACTAGGCTGCTCCAAAGAGCACCCTTTTTTCTGGGCCTCCAGAATTTTTGAACACCTGATCTGCTGCCCTGGATCCCTAAGGTCTCCATTTGGGCCTGGTTTCATTGTCAAGACACCCATGCTGTGCAGGAAGTCACAGGACATGTTAGTTGTGCTCATGATTTCTTTAAGATGTGATCTTGTGTTGCTGTTGGAAGGAGATACAAAGAACTGATAGCCTTTTTGCCATTTAAATAGATTTTCCCCTTGTGTTTTGGAGACCTATAGGTAATACTTCAACCTCTGTGATCTTTCTGATCTGAGTCTGCTGAGGAGAGCTCCAAGTTTTTACACAGAAAGATGAGGAAAGAGAAAGGAGATTTGCTTGTAAGAATTTCTTCTCTGCAATAATCAAACTTTCTCATATTTCTATAATTGAGCCTGTTTTATTTTTTGAAAGACCACTAGGGATACACAGATAATAACAGGCTCCACCTTAGATTTGCTTGCATGGTCTCTGGGGAGAATAGTATCAATTGCAAGACATTGCAATAAATGCTATGTTGAAGGCTTAAGTAAAGAAAGCCACAGATTTAACTGCTTCTTCACTGAAGACTTTGGTCAGAGGACAAAATGAAGCTGAACACTGAGTTCATACGAGGCTCATCATATAGGCCAAACTCTGAACCATATGGTCAGGTAAGTTGACTTACCTAGTTTAAACCAGGAAAAGTAAGAACTCCAACACCCACCAGAAAAATGCATCGGTAACATGATGTGGAAAGCACCTGTCCTTAGATGGCCACTGCCTCCATCAGGTTTTTGAGATTTTACTACTTCCGCCCAGGATCTTACAACTGCTCAGAGCCCCTATTGCCTCTGGTTTCTGTAACTAACATTTTCAAGTGATAATTGGAAGCAAATTGTGGTATTGGCGAGGGTCAAGGGTCAGCATTCATGTGTATAATTCTCAACACTGTTTACATAGACAAAGCTCAGTGGAATGGAGCAAATTGCTAATTAAGCCAGGATAGTTCCCTGAATAACATTTAGAAAGGGGATTGCTTGATAGAAATGTGTTGTACATATCTTTATATTATATTAGACATGCACAGTGAAGGCCACTATTGAGGAATATGGGCTTCAGCTTTATCATCAAAAACTGAACATGCAGTTAGAAGTTGCCCTACGAGTTTCTTACTTGCGGATCTTGCTAATATGTTGAGTAAATACAGATGCTTCTCAACTGATGATAGGCTCACATCCTGATAAACATATTGTAAGTTGAAAATATCATGTCAAAACTGTATGTAATATATCTGATTTACCCAATATCATCTACCATCAGTAACTTTTGTGCCATTGAGAGTGAAAAGTCATGCACTGAACAACTGTAAGTCAAGAACTGCCTGTACATATATAAAAATTCAACCAAAAGAATCTGCACAATATTTTGGCCTAGATTTAGATGAGTGATTCTCAATGGAGAAGGTATTGGAACTTTTTGGAAAGTAGTGAGGGTGGTTTTGATGTCACAATGACTGGAGGTTACAGCTGGTTTCAGGCTTCTGGATGTTAGGCAATCGCTCAGTGTATGAACAATATAGGAAATGAAATTTCTTATATTATGTTTGACTCTCGGGCATTCTGCCAAGCATCTGTGCAGATGTGAAAACCATATACAATGATCTAGAGCAAATTCTATTTTAAAACAAATATTTCCACATATTTTTGGTATTCTTCAGTTGTATGTTTTTAAGAATTCAGCTACCATATTATTGAAGGAAGATTAGTTTTTATTTTTTTCACAAAATTTACCATGAATTGTTCTCCATTTTGGAAAGTGAAACCATTGATGACAATGCTGTCTCTGGTATCTGAGTCACTGTATCGTACATCTGTATCAGACTGCATTTGGAGATGTTGGGCTCATGCTGACTACAAATATATGTTAACATAGTTCACTAGCTCTTTGTTTAAAATGTCAATATTATGTAAAGAACAATATCTCTAACTTTTCTTGAATATTTTTGTATTTCTCTCTTCTTTCCTCCTTCCCTTCCTGCTATCTCTCTTCCTCTCTCTTTCCTTCCCTCCCTCCCTTCTTCCCACTCTCTCCTCCTTCCTTCACTCCTTCCTACTTCCTTTCTGCCTGCCTGCCTTCCTTTTTTCCACCTTTTTTGGTAAGACAGTGTCTTACTGTGCTGGCTAGACTGGTCTTAACTTTCTCTGTTCAAGGAAGTCTCCTGTCTTGGCTCCCTGAATAGCTGGGATTACAGAGGTGTACCATCATGCCCTTTTATATTTCTCCTGAATCTGGACTTACTCATAATAAGTAAGTTCAAGCATTAGAGCACTTCTTTTGTCCTCTAATGTAGTTGTGCCAAAAATATTTGCAAATCAAATCATATTATTTTGTTCTAAATTATTTTCTTTAGTTTATTTTTATATTATCAAAAGGAAATATTTTTTGAAGTTAGGTGAGGCAGGTCATACTATGTTTGAATTTTCAATACAAAATATTTACTCTAATAAATGAAAATTCCAAGACTGAGAGGATTGAGAACAACCTATGTAGACAAACAACAGCAAGTAGAACACAGGAAAGAATCAACTATCTTTTGAGTATAATGAGAAGTGTCATCAAAATGAACCCTTGGGAGTAAATGAAAGTTTAAAATAAACAAATTGTGGAAAGGAAAATTAGAAGGAGCTAACTTCTTTAGTAATACTAGTGCTCATTCTGTTTCAGATACATTGATGAAAAATGGTGTTATAGCATCTCATCTATGGTTATAGGGATGGACTTGTCCTCAACTGTAGCATTGAAGTTTGCCAAGATGACACTGACCAGGGAGCACATCCCAGATTACAACCTATGTCTGCCCACCTACAAAGCTTGCTTTTATGGTTTATATACAGATGTCCCCCCAAAGACTCATGTTCTCATAGGTGGGCCTTTGGGAAAGTGATTGCATGGGGGTATGGTATTCAGTTCACTGTCTAGTTTGCAGCTAAATGTGATGTTGAGAGGTAGTATCTGGTCAGAGGAGAAGGTCACTGAGAGTGTGACTGAAAGGATTTATCTTTGTGCCCTGCTCTTTCCTTGATTCTCTCTGCATTCCTGTGTCATAGCATGAGCAGCTTTTCCTCTGCAGTGCCACTCTGTCCTGTTCTTCTGTGTTGGAGTCATCTGTCAACAGACTGAAATCTCTATAAACTATGAACTGATATAAACCTTTCCTCATTTACTTCTTAGATGTGGGGTATTGTGTCTCAGTGATGAGCAAAGTGACTAAGACAGATTTTGATACTGAGAGTAGAGTCATTGCTGTAACACTGCCTGACCACATGGTTCAGAAGCCTTTGGCAATGGCCTTCAGAGGAATTTGGAAAGGCTTGGACATGCTGGCTAGATAGCCCTAGGATGCTGTACCCTGAGCTTGATGAGTATTCTTGTCAGAGTTCAGAAGACCCGAATGCTGATAAAAAGTATACATCAAAGACCAGACTCAAGAGGTTTCAGTAGAAACAAGGACTCCTGGTAGAAAATTTGTCTACATTTTGCTTGTGTCCTGAGACTTTGTGGGAGACTAAGTTTAAGGGAACTGGGTTAACCAGTCTGGTGAAGGAAATTTCAGGGCAGCCCTATACTCAGGCTGTGGGATGGGTACTGCTGAAGGCTTTTGTTCAGTTCTATACTGAAAATCAAGAGCAAATGGCACAACTGAACAATTTGAAAATTTTTGAGTTTGTCCAGAATGGAAATTCTGGTAAAATTTGGCACTCCAAAGATGAAGCAGAGGAAGAATTTTGTTGCAAAAAGAGTAACATTAAAAAGAAGTCACATATTTTATAATAGGACAATCAAAAATGGCTTAAGTGCATGTGAAGAATCAGCAAGGCCCAATTCCTCAAAAACAAAAGACTTTTCTTTGAGAGGAGAGCTTCACAGAACCATGCTGGAATGCTACCTATGGATTTAGTTCATAACACTCAGCTCTCCAGGTACCAGGAGAGCTCTGCAGTCACTATTCAAGGAGGTCTGGACACTGTTCGAGTTGGTGGCAAACCTTAGTGTGAGCCATGTAGTGCTGGTTTTATAGGCAGGCCAAATGCAAGAATTGTGGGGTCAAGGAGGCTTGCACTTGGATTCCAAAAGAATATCCAAGGAGCCAGGTAGGGTGATCTTGAGATGTCAGTGCCTAAAGCTGTGAGACTGAAGGGGAATATGCAGTGGAGATCCTAGAAATTTAGAAAGCTGGGAATGTGGAATATCTGAGGAAAGTTTCAAAGAATGAGCAAAGCCAGCCCAAGAGAGAAACAGCAAGCCCCATGACAGCTACAACCACAGTCAACGCCACAAGGGCAGGTCCACCCAAATGATTTGGGGTTCACATGTCTGTACTACTCAAACCATTTGGAGTTTTCAAGAATGTACTGGGTGCCAACTATAGAACTACGGGATTTAGTATTTGTCCCACTGCATTGTGGTCTTGCTTTGGACCCATTGCTTTCTATCCTCCTATTCCTCTGTTTTGGAATGGGAATGTTCACTCTCTGCCTTTGTATGTTGGCAGTGTGTAACTCTCAAATTTTTACAGGGGCTCACATCTAAAAGTTCTCCTTAAGTCTCAGAAGAGTTTAGACTTTGAGTATCCAGCAATACTGAAACTATTTTGTAACTCTTCAAGAGGAGCTAAATGCATTTTGCATTATGCCCATGAATCTTCTGGGGGTTAGGGGTGGATTGTTATGATTTATATGTAGATGTCCCACCAAAGGTTTATGTTCTCAGAGGTGGGGTTTTTGGGAGGTGATTGCATCATAGGGGCATGATACTCATCAGTGCTATGCCTCTTTGCCAACCCATTCTTCCCTGGATCCAGTCATCTATGGACTGAAACTTCTGTAAACTTTGAGCCCATATAAATGTCTTCCTCTTTACTTTTCAGGTGTGGGGTATTATATCTCAGTGATGGGGAAATTGACTAAGACACCTGCCCTCTTAACGATGCCCACATTAAGCAGAGTTTAGTCTATGAAAAAGAAATTTGAACTTTTTCTCGTACTTATTGGAAAGGGTCTCTGTTGAACGGATTTAAGGACAACTGATGAAATTAGGCTTCAGAGTACCTGTGATTGATTTCCTGTTCCAGGTATTGCTCTGATCTATGTGCTAGGATGTGGTTTAGAAAAGAGAAAAAACTTTTTTCACAGTCCCACTTCTTTTCCTAAAGGCACCTTGAAGGGATATCCATTTTGAAATGGTATTTCTACATAGACTGTCTTTCAGAAATTAGAAAAATTTCTTTAATGACATAACCCAACAACATGCAGTCTTTTTCAAAGGATTCTACAAAAATTTCCCAGTAGTATTTCCTTTAATTCCCTTAAAAGTCAATTTTAACTTTTTCTTCTCCACAAATTCCTGGACTGTAGCTCATTTCCCTGCAGTCTCAAATCACAGGAAGTATTCCACAGCCACCTACAACATCTTTGCTACTTTTTTTCAGATAAAGGGAAAACAAATCCCAAATATTGTTGTTGGCTTCTTCAGGGTCTCAGTAGTCTTAAGGATCACACTATCCAGAAGCACATGTTTCAGAAATAAGAGGTATTTGGGCTCTGACAATGTGTCCATCTTCATTTCCCTAGACTGTTATATGTGTACCCAAGGAACATGCCATTGTTCTGTGTACTCTGTCCCCCTTCCAGCCCTGTAATTAGCCCATTCACCCCTCAATTGCTTTGCAATCAAGCTGTTGCCTCTGTTTAAGAAAATCTCTCTAGATAGCCCTCTGTTCACCATCCACAGCTTTCTCTGAATCCCTTTTCTGTCCTCTCTTTGTTTTCTGAATATTGGACTCTACATCCCAGCTTAATCTCTCTTCTTGGTCTCTTATGTTTGGAAACTTCCTGAGGCCCCAGATTCCCCTTCTGAATTTTGTGTGTGTGTCTTTCTGTGGTGCTCTGGCTCAGCCACTGCATCAATTTTTATTTCTTTGAGGAACTGTCCAAAGACCTCTGTGAAAAAGTCAGCACCTTCCTTTTCTTCCTCCATCTCCAAGGCTACCTCCAGAGATATTAAGCATGTCCTCTGTGGCAGGCACAACTAGCTGTGTATCAGGGATTCATACTTCCCTTGTACGGTGCAGAACTGTCAGGAAGCTATTCTCAGCCCTCTGGTTTCCAGGTGAGAATTTTGACTCTTGGTTTATAATGAAGTATGATCTCTGTCACCTGTAAGTAGAAGTGGTTAGTGGGTCATCTTTCTTTTCCTACTCATCAACAGAATGCAGAGGACTCTAAGGCTCTAAGGGAGGGTCAGTGGCCTGGGGAGTTGAGTTACCATTTACCATCTGGAACACTAGTATTGGGTCTTAGTTGGCAAGGCATAAATTCTATTATTTAAGCTAGTTTGGCTTGGAATTTACTTATTGAAGCAGAAGGTTTTCCCCTGATATATCCCCAGTTTGTGTACCTCTAGATGTTGGGCCTCTATAGAGATAGTCAAAGCCTGCGAAAAACTCCAGACATCTTGACTTCAGGTATCTTGTACTTGACTTATACTCAGTTGATTTGCCTCAGTCCTGTCACTTACAGTCTGCAATGACCTCGATCAAGTTCTTCAACTGGTCAAAGTCCCAACCTGCCTTTATATCCATAAGCATAACAATACTCATAACATCTATCACTGATCATGTGACACACAACTTCCGCTTAGTACAGGAAAGCAGGGACTATCACACACATATTAATTATTATATTAAAATTTGATCCTGAAACACTAATGTCCCAGAGTCAGTTCTGATCTAGGACTCCAGGTTTTAGCTCAGGTTCTAAACACTGAAAAGCACTCATGTCATTTTTCCACTGCTTTCCAGTAGGAAAAAATAACAGTTTGTCTTATATATACATACTCAACACTGCTGGCCAACAATTGTGTAAGATAGATAGGTAGATAATAGACAATAGATAGATAGAGAGTAGATAGATGTATTTATTTATTTTGCCACACAGAGAAATTCTCCAATTCTCTGTGAACACTACTAGGTATCCTATAATTCAATAAAACTCTGACACTGTCTAGCTGTGGTTAACCCAGATCTCACAGGTTAAGGCCTAATTCCCATGAGACCTCCATCCCTCAATTTCAAACACTAACTCCAAGTAATACATTCCATGTAACTCACAACTTCTGTCCAATTTAGCTGTAAGTTGGAGATGCTGACAAGACAAACCTTCCTCCTTGGTTCTGATCATTTGCTGGAATAGCTCATAGAACTCAAATATAGTTTACTTACTGGATAACTAGTTTATTATAAAAGTCAGGAACAGTCAGGTGGAAGAGATGCAGATAGCAAGGTATGAGGATGAGGAAGGGCGCAGAGTTTTCTTGTCTTTTCCCAGATCATCACCCTTCCAGCAGTTCCACATGTTTGCCAACTTGGGAGATATCCAAGACTATCACTTTGGGGTTTTACAAAGGCATTATTATATGAGTATAGTGATTAAATTATTGGCTGTTAGTGGTTTAAATCAATCTGCAACCCCTCTATTCCCTGAAGCTCAAAGAGATGGGTAGGAAAGTTCTAACTCTTTAAACACTTGGTTGATTCTTCTGGCAGACACTCCCAACCTTAAGGACTTTCCAAAAATCTCCTTATTGGTATAAAGTCAGGTATGGTTGAAAGAGGACTTTTTATTGAATAACAAAAGATGCTCCTTTCATTTTTCCCTTTCCTATCACTTAGGAAATTCCAAGAGCTTTAGGTTCTGCCTGAGAGGAGATAAAGCCAAAATACAAATGTTCCTTGACTTCCAATGATTGGAAGTTGAAAACATAAATCAAAAATGCATTTAATACATATAGCTACCAAACATCATTGCACAGCCTCATCTGCCTTAACATGCACAAATGACTTGCTGATTCTTTTTTTTTTTTTTTTTTTGAGTATCAGGACTTGAACTCAGGACTTCATGCTTGTCAGGCAGCCAGTGCACTGCTGAGCTATATCCCCAGCCCCCGCAAAATGACTTGCATTAGCTTACAATTGGGCAAAGTTATCTAACACCAAGCCTATCTTTCCATAAGGCATTGCATACCTTGTGTAATTTATTGCATGCTGATCAAAAGTGAGAAGCTGAATGGTAACATAGGTATGCTTTTGTACAACGATAAAGTAAAAAATATCCTAAAGAGAACCATCATAAGTTAGGGACTGTCAGTATATATTTCATACAGGGATTCATAATACATAGCCTTCTTTATTTGAGATGAAATTGTGACCAATAAATGAGTTGTTCTTTTTTAGCCATAAGTGCTTGTCTCTTGCTCATTTCCTGATGTCATATATTGAATCTGTTGGTACAGCACTCAAGTGCCCCATTCTTAATGCACACACAAGTCTTCTTCACTGAAATACAATTTCTTTGCATTGTTTTAAACCACATTTCTCAAATTAGAAAAGGTGGCAGTGTACAAAGGAAAGGTGAAAACACAGGGCAAAAATAGTATTATACAGAGTAGAAATATTTTAGGCAGTCAGACTGGGCTAGGCCTTTGAGGAACTTAGTATGGAAGATAAGAACTCATTACAACTGGCTAGAGGTGCATCTGTCAAAAGCCAGGCCTCCAAATAAAGATGAAATAACCAGGCCTATATGCTTCCCCAAATGATATGCAATAAATTGAAGATTATGTTATTATTATCATTGGTATCACCTGGTGACCAAGACCTTGTGACCCATCCTTTCCTTAAAAGGTCCTTGTTCTTTCCATGTACATTTACTACATGACCTGCTTTCTCATTGGATCAATGTTACAATATTATCTACGTACAAGTGTAAGTGACTATACTTGTGATCTTACTGGTTGATCATAGTTTTGATTCATGTTGTACTCACCTCATGATTTTGCTCTATAAAACTTCCTCTGTGAAATAGAATCTGCCACAACCGACTTTTGGGTCCCCTCCTGTGTCTCAGGAGCTCTCTCTCTCTCTCTCAATAAACTTTCCACTCTTAACCTCCATTACTCTTTAGACTTCATTCTTTGATTTTGGGGAATATGAACTTGGTGTGTCTGACATCTAGCAGGTTGGGAGTTACATTTATTTCCTATGTGTCATTTGGAGGTCTGCACCAAGATAACTGGAAGGAGATAAGAGTTTGTTTTGTTTCATGGATTCTAGATTGCATCTAGTTTAGGTAATCAGAAATTATCATCCTTGTTTGTCAATTGCTTATGCCTTGAATTTTTATGTCTTGTTATTTTATGCATTTTTTATTACTATGATGGTAAATTTAAGTTGGAACATGGGACTATTACGATGTCTTTTTGGTGGAACATTTTACTTTTGCAAGCAAGATCTTATATTCCTATTTTGAATATGCTCTATTTGGACTTACTAGTTGCTAAATTTATGGGTGCTCCTTGCTTGACCTGTTTGACTTCTTTTAACTGTTGTGGTTTGTTGTCTTATCTTAGACATTAGAGCTACTGAAAAGTAATGTTATCAGACATTGATTTCTAATGATAGACAAGCAGCATTACAAGTTGCTATTACATTTAGAGAAAAATATCACATTGTTAATTTTAGAAGGCCAGAATACAGGCAACCAAAGGAACAGTCTATACCTGCCTGAGCCCAAGTAGTCCCTACACAAGATCCCTACCAGCCTACCCACCAGACAGAGATTAGAATAGAAACATCTTCAGATATATACTCTTTAACATCTAGGAAAGATAAGAATTAAACCCTTCAGTTATTTTAAATTGTCAACTATTCACCAAGAGAAAGATGAGACTCCTCTGCCTTCTCAAATCATTTGCAAGAGGTATTGATGACATATACATCCCTGGCTGAAGGGAGTAGCTGAAGCTAGAAATTGACCACACCTGTAGGGGCAAGCTAAGCCCTGTCTGAGAACAAAGACAAACTCTGTTTGCCTGAGGCGAACCACAGAAACAAGTGACTCCAGGCCCAAAAACATCAAGCTTTCAAGTTTCCTTGCATGCAGATTACTAGGCAACAAGGTGTCATGTGACATTGAGTTGCTAAATGTATATAATAAATAAGCTGCTCTGGTGGTGTAGTTTCTTTTTTCCCATCGGGAGAGAGGGCTCCACCTGACCTCAGCTATCATCTTTTATCTTTATTTTTCCATTCCGTTGCCACCTTTCCCCCGGGAACATCTAGAACTGCAGTTGGATGCAGCAATTTGCGCCTGAACACGGACTGGGGTAAGAAAATAGTGGTCAAAGGGACACTTCTCATTTGCATGAAAAAAGAGAGAGAAATAGGTCCACCAGGGCCAGAGAGAGAGAGAAACAGGTCCACTAGGGACAAAGAGAAAAATAAAATTAAGAGAGCCAAAGAGAAGTCAAAGTGAGAAATAGGCTTGCAAGAACCAAAAGGGAAAGAAGTGTATTGGTTTTATCAGTTGTTAGACATGGGGCAAATTCTCAAGAATCACAAATGTACATGGAACTATTTGTTTAATTTTTGATTCCTGTATTTACCTTCCTTTTGTGGATTTTGATTAAAAGCAGTCTTAATGTAAGCTTCTTAAGACAGCCACAAAGGAATTGACTCAGAGCAATATTTTAAAATCAAGTCCTGAGTAGGAAAAAGAGGGTGGAGTTTAGAGTTTAATTCCTCTAGCTTTGCTCAATTAGATAAGGAAGGAATGGTGGGGCACAAAAAAGAGGCTTCCCTGATGCAGAAGTATCTCATTACAAATTCTATTTTACAGCACCTGATAACTGTAACTGAGCCACAAGTGCCAATTCCTGCTTTTTCAGCCCAGAGCAGTTTTTCTAAGTCATAGGTTGGAGCTCCTGCTGCTCGAGGAGTAGAACTATTTTGTGTCTCTCCCTTGCAATTGGTGCTAGAAGAAGCCAGCCTGGCAGGGTTATCTGTGGAATGTTTCCAACAGGTCTACCCTGTTACTGAAGTTCAAATTCTTAATAACCCAGGACAAGTTGGGCATGGTGATGCATGCGTTTAATCCCAGCACTCAGGAGGCTGAGGTAGGTGAAGCGCTATGAGTTGGAGGCTGGCCTCGGCTACAACATGAGCGCAAGGCCGGCCTGAGCTACATAGTGTGAACCTGCCTCAAAAATCTAGGGCTGGGAGTTTGGCTCAGTGGCTTAAATGCCTGCCTAGTAGGCACGAGGTTGTGAGTTTGATCCCTGGTGCCATAAATAAATAAATATAAAATAAAAAAACAACAACAAAAATTCCCCAGGACAAGTTATACATCTTCATGAAAGTGTATACTTTAAGTCCCTAGAAGAATTAAAGCAAGCTATCCCTACCTATAGCCCTTCAGCCCCTTTCACCTTGAGTTTAGTAGAGTTCCTAAGACAACAGATTATAGCCCCAACTGATTGGAAAGGAATAGCTAAAGCATGTGTAAGCCTGGGGATTACTTTTTTGTGGGAAGGAAAAAAAAAAACTTTTTTTCTGAATTGTGCAGCTCAATGCTGCTCACAATATAGTCATTACAAAAGATATGTTAATTGGAGAAGGTGCCTTTGCTGACACAAACAATGAATCTACTTTTGAATTGCAAGTATAGGAGCAAATTAAAGTAGCTGCCACAAGGGCTCAGGGGGGAACTTCCTTCAAAGGGTAATGCATCCCTTGATTTGACTTCCATTAGTCAGGGTCTTGATGAACCTTTTCAAGATTTTGTGGCACACTTATGCCAGACTAGTGAGAGAATTATAACAGACACAGAGACTAGCAAGTTAACTGTTCAACAATTGGCTTGTGAAAATGCAAATAAATGGTGTAAAGAGACTTTTGGAGCCCGCAAGAAATGGGCTATGCTGCCTATGATGATTCAGATTTGTGCAGATATTGGCCCCTCCTATCTACAGGGGCCTGCCTTGGCAGCAGCTGTTACTCAGATTATTCAACCACAGCATAGAGGAAAAGGAAAAAACAAAGTTACTAGTTTTTACTGTGGTTATGAGGAACATTTCATCCCAAACTGCTCTGCTGCACCTGTAAGAGCAGCACAGCTATTATCTGTCTCTTCAACAAAATCTTCTAGTCCTTGTGCAAACTGTTGACGAGGGTATCATTGTGCAAGTGAGTGTAAATCCAAAACTGATGTGGAAGACTGACTCATTCCAGGAAACTTCCAGTGGGGTCTGCCTCAGCCCTGGCAAACCATTAGTGTGCCTTCCACAATTTCTCCACAACCCTTTCATCTGCCATCAAGTACATTTCTGACTTCTGGTAAATGACAAAAGACAGTGGAGGCTCGGACATCAGTCCCTCCTTCAGATTCATACTAACTCCTAAAATGGAATCCCAAGTTATTTCCACTGGAGTTTATGGATCTTTGCCTCAAGGAACAGTGAGACTTCTGCTAGGCAACAGAAGCCTCATGTTGAATGATCTCCAGGTTTTTCCTGGTGTCATTGATGCTGAGTGTACTGGGGAAATCAAGTTTATGATTCAATCTATTTAAAACACTGCTCAAATCACTCCAGATTCTCATATCACTCAAGTGATCATTCTTCCCTTGACAAGAATTAGAAAATCTATAAATAAGAAAAGGAAATCCAAGAGTTTTGGATCTTCTGATGCTTATTGGGTTCAACAGATTAAGCAGGATTGTCTGAGATGGAATTGATTATTGAAGGAAAAGCATTCAAAGGACTTTTAAACACAGGTACAGATGTTTTAGCTATTGTCCAATGCCATTGGCCTATGGCATGATCTCTGGATGTAGCAACCACAGATTTACAGGGGGTGGGTAATGTTTCTCACCCTAGTAGGAGTGCTAAATTGTTGACCTGGAGGAATGCAGAAGGCCATTCAGAATATTTTTCACCTTATGTTCTCCCCCATATACCAGTAAATCTAAGGGGATGTGACATATTACAGAATATGGGGGTGCTTTTGGTTAGCCCTAACTCCTTGGTGACTCATTAGACTCTACAACAAAGTTTTCTCCCCACTCAAGTGTTTGGGTTGGTAAATATAACCAAGGAAGGAGAGAATTCCTTCCAACAGATCCTAAGAAAGATTGTTTTCACCTGAGATACTCATTTTTAGGAGGGCCCTTGATTTCTTCTCCAACCCCACAGACAGCATCCAAGATGACTTAGATGTCTGACAACCCTGTTTGGATTGATCAGTGGTCCTTACTCAGGAGAAGCTTACAGCAGCTCGTACTCTGGTTTATGAGCAGATGGTAGCAGGACTCTTAAAATTCTAAAATAGCCCGTGGAATACCCCAATTTCTGTAATAAAAAAATTAGGAAGGTGGAGATTGCTACAGCATTTGTGGGCAATTAATTGCACAATAGAACCTATGGGAGCACTTCAACTAGAATTGCCCAGTCCTATAGTTATTCCTTTACATTTTTCCCTCATGGCGATTAACTTAAAAGACTTTTTTTTTTATAATTCCCCTCCATCCCCAAGATAAACAATGTTTTGCCTTTAGTTTACTCACTATTAATTGTCAGGCCTTTATGTGCCACTTCCAGTGGCATTGTCTACCACAAGAAATGACAAATAGTTCAGCCCCATGTCCAGAGTTTGTGACTGCAACCATTTTGTCAGTCTGTCAGGCTTATCTATCTGCTTATCTTATTCATTATATGGATGATACACTACTAGCACATGAATCCTCATCTACTTTACACTAAGTGTTTATCTAATTAGATAATGCCCTTCATAGCACAGGCCTAGTTCTGACCCCAAAAGTGTGCAAACTATGACACTTTTTTCATATTTGGGTGACTTCACCCAACAAAGACATAGTGTGTTCCAAACTGTTGAGATCCAGGTTAATCATCTTGTAGCCCTAACTGATTTTCAGACTGTACTTGATACTATTAATTAGCTCTGCTCAGCTCTTGGGCTAACAACTCCTGATTTAAGCCCTTTCTATGACATTGGCAAGAGGAATTCAGCCCTCGTGTCTCCAAGAACACTTATGTAGGAGGCTAAAACTGCCTTGGACAAAGTTAATCTGGCTCTCTCTAAAACCCTACTCTCTAGAGTTGACCCATCTTTACTAATATTTTTAATTATTTTTCCAACTCAGCAAATGCCCACTAGCATCCGTTGGTAATCTCAGGGCCCTTTACAATGGTTACATATGCCTTATGCTCCACATAAAAACCATTACTCTCTTCTATGGTATTGTTTCAGAACTGATTGCACATGGGTGAACACATGCTGTTCAACTCTTTGATTGTGAGGTGCAAATTATCATTGTTCCTTTTTCTTCTGTTCAACAAAAGTGGCTGTGGCAATTTTCATCCACTTGGCGATCTGCATTGGTTAACTTCTCTGGTGTTGTTGATTGTCATTATCCTTCAGTCAAATTAATTTAATTTACCTCCCTCACACCCTTCATCTTTCCTTCAAAAATAAGTTTGGTGTCTACAGCAGGGGTTGTACTGCTTTCACAGATGGGTCATCTTTGGGCAGAGGAGGTTATGTAATGACGTCCTCTTCCAGAATGCAAGATATGAGATTTTCTTCTGCACAAAAGACTGAATTACAAGCTGTCATATCGGCCTGGCAAGATTATTCAACCACTCCAATTAACCTCTTTTCAGACAGTGCTTATATCTGTGGTGTGATGCACCACACTGAAACTGCCACTATACACACTGGTCAAGAAGATCTTTGTTTTTTTTTTTTTAATCTATTTCATACTCTTCAATTTGTCATGTGGTCACATGACTTTCCCTGTTCTATCAGTCATTTACAGTCCCAGTCCCAATTGCCAGAGCCTCTCACTGAAGGAAACACTGCAGTACACAGATTGCTGGCTGCTATCACTGTTGCTCCCTCAGATGCCATGCAGTAGGCATTTGCCTCCCATGCCACCTTTCATCAGAATGCTTCTGCCTTATGCAAACAGCTGCATTTAACCCTGGAATAGACTCAGCGAATTGCTAAGCATTCTCTTCATAAGTAATACATCTTCCTTCACTGTCTGTGGAGGTTAATCCCCAAAAGTTACACACCAATTATCTCTGGCAGACAGATGTCACTCACATTCCTGAGTTTGGCTCTTTATGCTGGGTCTATGTTGTCAGTGGACACTGTCAGGATTTATTTTTGCTTCTTCTTGCACTCATGAAGTGGCTAATCAGGTCATTGCTCACTGCTTGGATGCCTTTAGCACCCCTGGCTACCTGCAGGCACTTAAGACTGACGGTGGTCCAGCTTACACAAGTCCTGCTTTCCAAATGTTTTGTAAGACTTTTCATATTTTCCTTACCACAAGAATTCCTTATAACCCTCAAGGTCAAGGAATTGTTGAACATGCTCACTGTATACTCAAAAATTCAATTACATAATCAAAAGGAGGTATCATTCCCCAGAAAAATTCATCCTTCTTAATAGACTTCATTTGGGATTATATACTATTAATTTTCTTACCAACCAGTCCAGCAAGACTGAAGGGCTTGAAGGCACTCTCTGCCTTCAATCTCTGGCCAGACTGTCATCTCCATAGAGGAGCACCAGGTAATCATGACTATAAAGGGAAAAGAAATCAGCCTATTTCTGAGCACTGAAGCATGTCTCTCAGTCCTTCTTTTCAACTCTAGTCTTCCTCTGAGCCACTATACTTCAGTGAAAGAAGTCACTAGAGAAGAGGTAACTCATTATTTCACACAACCTTTAGGTTGTAACTGTGATGGCTTTCTCTTCTCCTATTACTTTTTGATTATGCCTGAAAGCCCAGTTTCCCTCCTGGGGACAGATATCTTATCTTGTTTGAATACTGTAATATTCATGCAACTGGGTCCAGTACACTGCCTCCTCCTCATGGAAACAGAAATAATTCCTGAAACATGGGCAACTAAAGGTAACATAGGAAGAGCAATAAGAACTGCTCTAGTATAAATATATCTGAAAGATTCCACTATTTTTCCTCACCAGAGACAATGCCCTCTAAGGCCTGAAATTAAAAAAGGACTATTGTCTATAATCTACAACTTAAGGACACAGGTTTACTTATAATCTGTAAAAGCCCCAACAATACTCCAGTCTTGGGAGTTCAAAAATCCAGTAGACAGTGAATGTTGGTACAGGACCTTAGACTGGTAGATGAGGCAATAGTGCCAATCTGCACAATCGTACCTAACCACTACACTCTCCTTTCTCAGATCCTGGAAGATGGTGTTCGGTTTTCAGTGTTAGATTTCAAAGATGCCTTGTTTTGCATTCCCAATTTCTTTTTGTCTTTGAAAATCAACACAACTAGGCCTTTTAACTGACTTGGACTATGCTTTCTCAAGGGTTCCAAGACAGTCCTCATCTTATTGGGCAAGTGTTTTCCCACACCTTGGCGTATTTTGAATTTTCCCAAGTCACAGCCCTGCAATATGTAGATAATATGCTCTTATGTGCACCTTCAGAGGAGCAGTCTAGCCAAGGCAGCCTTGCCCTGCTGAATTGCTTAGCAGACAGAGGTTATAAGGTCTAAGGCACGACTTTACAGTCTTGAGGTAAAATGCTTGGGCCTTATCATAGCTAATGACCTCTGAAGACTGGGAGAAAAGAGAATTAAACTAGTACTTTCCTTCCCTCAGTTCAAAACACTAAAGCAGCTGAGGGGATTCCTAGGATTGCAGGCTTTTATTGCCTTTGGATTACACAGTATGGTAAGACCACATCACCCCTCTATCAGCTTATAAAAGAAGCCCAAAAGTCAAGTACCTATATTTTAACCTGGAAACCTGATTACCAAACTGCATTCCAGGAGTGTAAGCAAGTGCTTCTAAATACCCTGGCACTGAGCCTATTAAGATGATACTATTTCAATGGATATGTTGACGGAAGGTGGAGCATAGCTTTGGGAGTGTTTATGCAGGATAGAGGAATTGCTTGACAGTCTGTAGGGTATCTGAGTCATAAATTGGACATTGTAGCAAAAGGATGACCTGTGTTCCTTAAGGTTGTGGCTGCAATAACTCTCCTGGTACCAGAGGCATCCAAATTGACTTCAGACAAAGATCTCACTATATGTATATCTCATAATGCACCAGGACTTCTTTCTTCCAAAAGGAGCATATGGCTATTAGACAACTAACTTCTTAAATATCAGTCTCTACTTTCAGAAGGACAAGTCATTCAAATAAAGACAGGTTCCTCCTTGAACTATGCCACCTTTCCACCAGAAAGGGAGGAAATTGAGTCATGTTGAAAAACATGACTACAAACAGGTAATTCTCCCTACATACAGAGCCAGAAAAGCTTATTATTTGGCCTATCTGTACTTAACTGTTTCTTTGGTCTGTCTGCTCCAGACTTAAATGGATATGCCTACCCAAGACAAGAACACCTGACATCTACCAAGGCCTTTAATAGACTCTCTGGAGAGTATCTCTCAAAGCTGATCACAGTTATGACCCCCTGTCAGAATGGTTGTTTCCCCTTCCCTCCTCAAGGGAGTTAGGGGTTCCTCTTCAGAAGGGAGGAATATTATAGATGGTATAAATGTTATAGGCTGTCAGACAGGACTAGGTCCCCAAGGAAGTCAGTGAAGAGGAAGAGGACACATTACAACTGTGACTGGAGGCATATCTGTCAAGGGTCAGGCCTCAAAATAAAGATGGGATGGCCACATCTACATAACTCCCCAAGGGAAAAGCAATAAATTGAAGATTGCACTATAATTGGCATCACCTGTTCCAATAAAGTCTAGATAGACATCAGTCGCCCAAATGAGTGACCAGGAACTCCTGATCTATCCCTTCCTAAAAAGGCCCTTGTTCTTTCCATGTATACCTGTTATGTGACTTGATTTCCCATTGGATCAGTGTTACCTAAGTGGCTATACTTGTACTTTTTTTGATTGGTCGTAGTTTTGATCCATGTTGTACCCACCTTGTGATTTTGCTCTATAAAACTTCCTCTGTGAAGTGATGTCTGCCACAACCCGCTTTTGGGTCCCACCTATCATTTAGGAGTTATCTCTCTGAATATATTTTTCCTAATCTTAACCTCCATTGTTCTTTAGAATTCATTCTTTGATTTTGGGGAACAAGAGCTCAGTGGATCTGATATCCACTAGGTTGGTAGTTACATTTATCTCCCCTATATCAGTAGCATTTGTTCCTGGAATATCAGTTTGACTGAAAGGCTTGTTAATGTTAAAAATAAGCATTGATAGATTATAGTGTTAAATGAAAAATTTACTTATTTATTTATCTAGGTATTTATTTGAATATAAAAAGTTACTTATTTATTTTTAAAGATAGAACATGAAGTTTACTCTCTTTTGTGTAGGGTAACTTCCTGGAAATAGGAGAAACACTGTTCTAAAACTCATAATGCTTCTTGCTGAAGCAAATTCATTTTTACTATATATTTAACCCTATGATTTTGAAAGCCTAACGCTATCACACTGTACCAATTTTATGCTTAAACATTTTGCTGTTGTTTTCTTTTTGCTTTTCAGATGTGGACAGTTAAAATATCTTACACAAGTAATAGGAAAAGTTTAGTTTGTAAACTTTCAACTTATTCTGTTAATAAGTTGTGGAACACTGCATTATTGCTCTGAATAACTCCTTGCCATCCTTGTAGAAAGATTATATTATCATGCCTATTGTCACATGACTTCTTGCAGAATCTCTTTGTGAGAGAAGTTTATTCCCCTTTTCTTACTGACATTCAGCTTAGCCATGATTTACACTGTCCAATAGTGCACAAACAAGACCCAGTACAGCAGGGTGACAATTCCTCCATAAGAGAGCAATTCTGGAATGTTTTAGAAAAATTGTTTGCAATTTTTGTACATTATTCTAAATAAATAAGTAAATAATGTGGAAAGTAAAAGATTTTACATGAATATTACTCATAAATATAATCAAAGAAAATTAAACTTTATATGGAATAATATTATACATGATTAATTTTATATATGAAAAATTTGTCTTACAAAGTTAGACTCAGTAGTAACAGTTTTGCAACAAAGAAAACTCACAACGAATGAATCTATAACTGATAACTATCATATGGACAAAAGTTAATCTATAAAATCTTGTTTTAATCAAACAGGAGGTAAGAATTGATTTAGGAAAAGTTGATTTTAGTAAAAGAAACATTACCACAGAAAATAATGAAAAGGATTTAACAATACTTATAGAGACTAATGAAAGAAATCAAGTGACTTGAAATCTTATCGGTTTTAGAATAATGTTGATTTCATGGTTATTTTTAATTAAAAATCAATAAACTTTAACTTTTAATGTCTGTTTTCATAATATGAAGTCCAGTTGTTCCCTAGGATCAAAAGTGGGGCTTTGAAACCATTCACTTGATTAAAGTAACGTCAAAATTAACCCAAGCAGTGGGCTGAAGTATTCTGGACCTTTGACTTGCTTGTTGTCTAGCAAAAGTTAATTCATAGCCATGCTCCTTGGGAACTCCTTTGTGCTTAGCCCTGTACAATGCAGCTCATGATTCATGAATAGTTCCTGAATTCTTGAGACAAGATGTGTGATAGACGTTAGCACCTCCCTTTGCCAACAAAGAAATCTTACATCAGCCTGGTAGAGTAACTCACTTGAAAATGCCCACCTTTTTATGGATTTGTTTCCCAAGAACTCTTCACATTCTACACCACTGCCATCCATATAACCACTATCCTAGGACAAAGCCCTAGAGCATCACTTACATTCATTTCCCAATTCTGTTAATAAGTTGTGGAACACTGCATTGTTGTTCTGAATAATTTGTTACCATCCTTATAGAAAGATTATATTATCATGCCTACTGTCACATGACTTCTTGCAGAATCTCTTTGTGTGAGAAGTTTATTCCCCTTTTCTTACTGATATTCAGCTTAGCCGTGATTTACATTGTCCAGTAGTGCACAAACAAGACCCAAGTTGCACTCAAACAGACGCCTTCAGAGTCAGTGCATAATTCAGCCATTGCTCACTTTCTGTCTAGTTAGTCCTTCTAAGCTTTGACATTGTCAGTATTTTGAAGTAGATAATTCTGTGTGAAGTGTGGCAGTAGAGATGGAGATTTGTTCTGTGAACTGTAGGATGTTTAGCATCATTCTGACTTCTACCCACTAGATGCCAGTAATATCCTTCTCTCAACTATGACTATCAAAGATATCTAGAGAGATTGATGAATGTTCCCTGGGAGGTGAAGTCATCCCTAGTTAAGCACTATTGCTCTACCATGATAATGGCCTGCTTCAAAGAAACTGTGCTTTTATCCTTGATTTTAGAATCTAAAAATTTTCTTTTTCTTTCTTTCTTTCTTTCTTTCTTTCTTTCTTTCTTTCTTTCTTTCTTTCTCTTTCCCTCTCTCTATTTCTTTCTTTCTCTTTCTGTCTCTCTTTCTCTCATTCATCTATCTATCTTATCTATCTATCATCTATCTATCTACGTGAGAGGCTGACCTATGCTGCACATAACACATATGAGAAATAAATCTTTTCTCATGTAAGTCTCTGAGATTTTGGGATTGTTTGTTAGCATAACGTAACAGTGAAATTTGACTGCTACAGACTTGTAGCAGAAAGATCAGGGGCACCTTATAGATCATCATATCTTGCTTTAAATAAGTTTAAAGAATAAACCATCAATTAATAGTTGAGAGTAGTATTAAAAAGATCAATATTAGTTAAATAGACAACCTCAGATTTACCAACCTTGTCTTCTTACACCTGTATGGAATTAATAAGGTTGGGTAATACTAGTTTTCTATTTGCATAATCAGTTAGTTTCTGTCTGTTAGATGCCAATGGGGGCCTGATGGATCTGGGAAGCGAGGGTAATGAGAACAAGAGCACTTAGCCATGCCCGAAAGGTACCACAGCACTTGTAGAAGTAGATCTTGTTCCTGACTGTTGCTAATGATTGGGCTCACATTTCTCAGAGCATCAGAACCTCCCCTAAATACCTCACAGAATGCTTGTGAGCCAATTACCACATACAAAGTGACCACAGCAGTGCCTGCCGTATTTTTAGTAATAAATGTTAGCTTACAGTCGATACTATTATCATCTTGGAGAAGTTAACAATTTTTAAAATTTCAGCACAGTACCACATATAAAAATGGCTTGCATGTAAGTGTTTTATACCCATACCATGTATTCTAATATTTGTTCTGTTAATTACATGCCAGTGGTATATACATACAGGACATCTTTCTTTCCATCATAACAGAACACAAAAACTCCGCACAAGCTATCCTCTTTCTGCATGTCTGTGTTTTGATGAAGTTACATTTGAAATTATGGCTTTCTTTAAGGGCCAAATCAATGTCATGGATATCCACTACTAATGTGTAGTACTTGAATCTCTGGTACATTTATAGGAAGCTGGTACTTGCTAGCTATTGTTTTTTAATAACCAAAAAAAAAAAAAAAAAGACAAAATCTTAGAAAAATATTGGACTGAAAAAAATCAAAGAATCTCAAATGTAAGCTGGGAAAGAATTTACAGGCCTTCTATTCTCTTTATTTACAGATATATCTCAAATAGTTCATTAATGTAACCAAGGTCAAGTAGCTATTATATGGCAGAACGGAGGCATAATCATTGACCAGTATTCAATGGTGATTGGATATTTGATTTGTTGGGGACCTTCGGATTGATGGAGCGGTGTCTCTTAGCCAGCCTTGTTTACAGCAGTAAGTCCCCTCAGAGTCTAGTTCAGATGGTCAGTGGGAAGCTCAGGCACAGAGGGGCCTCTAAGTGCAGTCAAGCAATGCCACACCCTCTTTTAGTTTTGGGCACCTCCTGGGTGTAGAGAGAACACTGTTCAAAATTAAAAGACCTTGATCCAGCTAGGCATGGTGGCAAATGCCTGTACCCCAGCATTTAGGGGAGGCTGATTCGGGATGATTACAAGTTCCAGTCTTGCGTGGGCAATTTAGCAAGTTCCTGTCTCAAAATAAAGAATTTGAAGAAGGGCTGGGAATGTAGTTCAGTGGTCAGGTGCCCCTGGGTTTGATACCTGAGTACTGGGGGAGAAAACACTAAGGCCCCACTCTGGTTCCATTCCTTCCCTCTTATCTTGTGAGGCATATTTTAGATATAGTAACCTTTTAAAAATACACAATGACAAATGCATACAGTCATCTACCACTGCCACAATATAGGCAGAGAACAGTCTCATAATTTCCAAATCTGGCCTTTTTATTTAACTTTTTCCCAACCCTCAGTTCCTGGAAACTACTAGCCTATTCTCTGTCCCCATAGTCTTGCTTCTTTCAGACTGGCATAGAAATGGAATCATACAGTATGTGACCTTTTGATTCTGGCTTCTTTCACTTAACATAATGCATGTGAGGTTTGTCTTGGTGGTGTCCTTACTGGCTGCAGATCTGTGAGGAAATAATTTGGCTTCTTTCATCCTTAGTGTCTTTACCTATAAAATGGGCATACACTATACTTTGCATTTATGTCATATGCTTAGAAAGAAAGAATGTACACACACGTGCATTGGGTAAGAGGAAAAGCACATGTACAGCTCTATTTGTTATTCTTTTGAGGTTGCCCTTTGAAGAGATTCCAGGTGCAAAGGCAATCCTATTTGTAGCCTAAACTCCACAGAAGCTTTGTTTGCCGAGTAAAGCAGGATCTGCCATCACTGTTAAACTCTTCCCCAACTACAGGACTCTATGACATGACTCCAAGGCTCAAAATCTTATAGGAAACATTCCCTAAACAGGGACTGTCACCAGGAAATACAGATCTCTCCACCACAGGGCTCCTCCTAGTCATGGGAAAGTCTAACCTGTCTCCAGAATACTTTGATCTCTTTGAGTGAAAATCAGTTTTCAAAACACAACCACTAATAATAGTAATTGCATTGTAGAGAAAATAGGATTTTCTAACATACGGAGCACCAAACAGTTTGACAAGAAGACAGGACTTCTCTTGGCTCACAATACATAGGGAGGAGCGTGAAATTCAGATTTGCATTTTCTTCTGAGTGCTACAGGGGTATGGGTTACAGAACACATATCACTAACATTTATTTGCTGGGCATTTTTGCCTGGATGTGGAGCACTGGAGGTCAGGCTTTGATTTTGCCTCCACATCCAGTGATGAGTGCCTGGCAGACCACCAAAACAAGTGAAGATACAATTCATAGCCAGAGGAGGAAAACAGGCAACATAGGGGGGTCTAGATACTATCTGGTCCTGCCATTAACTGGGTGACTTTGCCTTATCCATGAAACAAGGGGGTTGTAATAGGTTACCATGGAGTCTCAAGTTATCTCCTGAAGGACAGAGGCAGGCTCCCAGCTTGGAGCACCAGGGGAGAGGGAAAAGAAAGCAACAACCCCGAGCCTTCAATTGAGAGCCTTCAGAGAAGCTCACTCTTTCCAGCACTAGCTGAATAGGATTCCAATAAACATATTGCTGAAATGTTTGTTTCCGGGTGTCATTTTAGACTTCAAGTAGCAAAAACAGATCCGGCTCCTATATATAGATCCTGCATTTGGTTGTGTTCTGGGAGGCTTTTATTACTACGCTCCTTGGCTGGCACCCAGCTGAGCTCTTCCCTCAAGGGATGAGATTTTGGAATCAGAAAGTCAAAGAAGATCAGTGACCATATTAAGGGGTCTCTCCAGTTCTCTCTGTCTCTGTCTCTCTATGTTTTTCTGTCTCTCTCTCCCTCTCTCTCTCTCTTTCTCTCTCTCTGTCTGTCTCTCTCTTCCTCTGCTAACACTCCATTCTGCAGGTGAATGCCAGCGTGGACTGGCTTTTCTCTTTCCTCAAAGCCCCCTAATAATAATGATGACAATGCTGATGGAAACTGACCAGCCCCACTACGGCAGTAAATATAAGTAAACATCACTGATACCCTGGGTTTCAAGGAAACATCATAGAATCTGAGCTGAAATGATGTGCAGAATGTCACAAACAACTCAATCTTTAGATAAGAAGACCTGGGACCCTTTGTGGGTAGAACAAAGAAAGGGGCTCCTAAGGGTGGGGTGCTTTGGGAGGGCGGCTGGGTATCTGAATTTACTGATGGGTTCTCCAGGGAAAGACATGCTAGGGAAAGAAAGGTCAAAGAAGGGAGGTGGAGGTGGACGTTAGAAGAGGAAATGTACAGGGAAGGAGGAGGGGACGGGAGTTTCCCTATAGAGGCAATGGTAAAGGCTTGCAGCCTGATTTTCAGAAAATGTGCCTGGTCACTAAAGAGACAGTCCCTCTGCTATGTGTCCTTTGTTTTCTCTGCCCCATTTTACAGTATCTCCCTTCACCTGCTATGTGGTTTCTTTATGTTTACCCACCAGGAATCTAACTGCTTCCCTGGTCTCCATATTTTATGTGCCTCACCACCTCTTTCTCTTTTCCCTTCCTCTCTGTTTCATTTTTCCCTTTTCTCGCCCCTATTTCTCTTATTTCAGTCCTTTCTCCTCTCAGACTCTTCTCTGTTTCCCAGTGCCCCTGCCCCCCCTTCCAGTTCAGTCCTTTCCCCTTCCATCCCTCTCTTCCCCCGCCCCTCCCTCCCTTTCCCTTTTCCCCTTTCTTTCCTCACTCCTCCCTCTTCCTTCCCTTTTCTTTGCCCCTCGCCCCCTCTCTCCCCTTCTCCCCTCTCTCTGCTTTCCCATCTCCCCATGCCCTCTCCTGTCTCCTCTCTCTTTCCTCCTTTCCCTTTCCCTCCCTCTCCCTCTCGTCCTGGTCCTTGTTTATCTGTAAGCTCCAATTTCTAGCCTTATAGATTTACCTGCAGAGCAAGACACCGCTCCTCTTGCAAAAACTGTTTAAGAAATCCATATCCTCTCCCTTCATTCCTTGGGCATTTCAGAAATGATATTCCTCCCCCAACTACCCCCGTCAAAATAAAATGAATTCAGCCAGCTCCTGCTGTGTGTCCTTAAATTCATTCCCTCTAGCTTCGCTGGTTTGAAAGCCTGTACCCTAGAAGGGGCCTCCTGCATTTGCTGGCAACCCTGCTCGAGTCTGATCGCCACAGATAGTGCTTTGGAGTGAAAAAAGGGGGAAAAACCCTCTCGTTGGAGATTTCAAAACAGATTCTACCAGCTTTCAAATCTGTGCACTTGCCAAGTGGCGGAGTTTGAGGGAGAAGGGTTGAGGACTTGGGGTGTGGGTGTTTGTCATAAACAAATAAGCAACAGAATTTATATATGTATAAATTTGGGCTTCCCTTGGCATGTTTGGTGTCTCTCTCCCTGGCATCCAGGGTGGGTGCTGTGTAAGTCTGACTTCTCTCAGACTTTTGCTCGGGCTTGGGGTGTGTGTGTGTGCGTGTGTGTGATGGAATTGAGGAGGGGGTGCTGTGTTTTTGATCTGATTCACTTGACAGATTCTTTGAATCCAGCCCACCTTTCCGCACATGTCAAACAGATGGGATCATTGTTAAAAGCCTTGAGAGCAGGGCTGAGCGGTGGGTAAGGCAGGGAGGGGGAGACAGGAGGGGCACGAGGGGAGGGAGGGGGCACCTTCCAGTGGCTTTGTGTTTTCACACATTGGAACTGACAGGAGCCCTTCTTCTCCGTGGGTGGGGGAATGTTTGGGGGTATGGGGCTGATGGGGGGGTGGAAAGAGAGAGAGGTGGGGTGTTGGTGGGCAGGGTTATGATGTCACAGCCAAAGTTACAACAGGAGGAAAACACAGAAATGGTTCAACATTTTTTTTTAACTTTGGACTGCCAAGAGCTGAAGGAGAGTGGTGAGCAAAGGAATGAAGGAGAGAGAGAGAGAGAGAGAGAGAGAGAGAGAGAGAGAGAGAGAGAGAAACTAAACTGGAAGCTTGAGTTTTGTGTTGCTTCTTGAAACCTTATGAATGGATTACTAGCAGCTGAGAGCCAGGAGAGACCTATAGGGGATGCAAGATCACTTACACACTAAAAGGGGGAGAAGAGCAGGCGGAATCCTTCTTCCTTGCTGTTATCCCTCCTTCCTGAAATGAATGGTAGGAAACCTTTATCAGAGGGTATAGGGGTGGCATGGGGGAGGGGGATATTGCCTTCTCCTTTTCTTACCTGAGTGTCTTCCCTTCTTTTAAACTAAGCCTGTTCTTCCCACTTTTCTTCAGTCTCCTCTCTCTCTTTCTCTCTCTCTATTTCTCTCTCTCACCTCTACTTTTCTGATTTTTTTTTACATCTTATCCCCCACCTAAAGCCTCTGTCTTTATTCTTGATCTGCTTCAGAAAAGAAGAAAAAGAAGAAGAACTGAGTCAGGAAAGTGAATGGAGCTAGGAAAATGAGAAAGAGAGGCGGTCTAGGACTGAGAGATCTCTGCTCAGTAATACCCACGTGCCTGCTGATAGCTTCTTTGGGGACTTTGAGGATTCAGAGGATGCTACATGGGGAAGCAGCATGCCAGGGATAGGGTGTTTTGTATGCAGCTTTTCAAAAGCTAATAAGTCAGTCATTATCTGGGTTAGAGGAGTTTAGAAGATAATGAGACCCAGAGCAGAGGAGACAGTGTGATCTTACTCCAAAATATGTGGGCTGCGTGTTTCAGGTGTGGGCAACACAGGCAGTGACTTTGAAAGTGCAAATGATTTTCTTATTTCTTGAGTGAAGGACCTAATGTATTTCTCTACCTGTTTTGTAACACCTGTGGTCAAACACGCTTACTCATCTCAACATTTAGAACCCTGCTCTGTGCGCGTCCATGTGTTTGTGTACATGCACGTGTGTGTAAGGGGTGGGGATTCTGACAAAGCTGGCATCAAAACAGTTAGGCTAACACGATAGAGGTTAAAATCGAAGTGTTTACTTCCCTACTCGATCCACTCACTTCAGATCAATTGAAAAAAATAGTTCCTTGAGTTTAGCTGTTCAGTTTTGTAAATGACTTATTTTGAGCATCTCATTTGTTTATTTGCTCACTCAGCATATGGTGAATTTTACTGACTTCAGATTGAGAAACTCCTCAGAAAAAAAGAAGATCTATGAGCTCTGAATTTATGGGATTTCCATTTAATGTGTCTCGCAGCAGGATAACTGATTTCTTCTTCCTCCCAATGTCCAATATGAAGTGAATTTGGAGTATTGTTCTTTTAAATGATTGATTGAACTAAGAAAAATACAAGAGGTTTATGACAAAACAAAAGAAGGAAGATGTGTTTCCTGAAAGCTTAGAGTGGGATTATTAGGCAGGTCTGGTCAAAATATGTGTCTCTGTGTTTGTGTGTATGTGTGTATGTGTGTGTGAGAGAGAGAGAAACAGAGAGAGAGAGAGAGAGAGAGAGAGAGAGAGAGAGAGAGAGAGACAGAGAGAGACAGAGAGAGAACACAGGAAAGAGTGCTCCAAAACAGTATTGATTGTTTGCTATTGATTGTGTAGGCTGCAGCTGCTGAGAGAGAGAGAAAGCCCGAGACGTTTACTGGGGAAACCAAGGGTAGTGTTTGTCCCCTGTGCCTCTGTGAGGTGGGGCGGTTTTCAGGAGGAAGGAGGGGACAGGGAGTAGGTGGAGTGATGTACCAAACTTATTAGCTTTGACATCATCATTGTCTTTAAACGAGAAAACAAGAAGATAATTACGGGCAGAGAGAAAGAGAGAGAAGGGGAAAGGGGGAGAGACGGGAGGAAACAGGTCCCTTGAATATATGCTTTTCATTTTATTCTTTTTTCATCTTCCCAGGGACCCACAAGACTCCCAGAAGGTGAAATCAAGGGCTGTCATACTCATTTGGTTAGGAGAACAGCAGACTGGCAACCAGGAGAACTTTACAGAGACTTAGAACATACCAACAAGTTGGAAGGGGATTAAAAAAAACCTTCAAGCATCAACAACACTGAACTCCAAGCTGAGGGAAAGAATCTAACCTGCAAGGGTGGACTAGAAGCTGGATGGGGACCTGACTGAGGACATCTGGAGTGAAAGTTAAGTACCAGCTTGGGTTTCTGTACCCCCAGATTCTTTGTGCATTTTTCATCAATAACCATTGCATTTTGTGTCTCTATAAGAAAGTTTTCCTAGCCATTTGTTTGAAGGTGAACATAGTTTGGGACAAGGGTTACAAAAAGAGAAGGTAACATCTAGGGAAGGAAGAAGAGAAAGAAATGGAAATTAGAAAATGAGATTATTTTGATTGACTTCTGGGAGCCAGGGGTATGTGTTTGTGAGTGTGTATTTGAGAGAACTTGGCTTATGTCATATACTTCTAGTATCAGAGAGGGGAGGAGTTATTGAGGAAAGAAGAAAAAGAAAAAGAAGAAACTTGAGCTTCTGGGAAGACATTCAAAGGAAACAAGAGCAATTAACTTCATTCTGCAAGGACTGAAATAGAGGTAGAAGAGAAGTCAAAGGAGCAGAGTGAGGGAATCATACATAGCGAGAGCAGTATAGAGGCCACGCTGGCACAATTTCCATCACAGGTAGCCAGAAGACGTACTCTTTTGGGGCTACTTGAAAAAGTTTGGTTTGTGAATGCAACAGTTTCCCTGGTGACTGCAAATCCATTGCTCACCGTCTCTTTCTCCTCTTTCCATCACTCTGGTGTGGTACCCAGAAATTGACTTCTGGCTCTGTAGGGAGAGCTGTGGGAGGCATGATGTGTTTGAAGATCCTCAGACTAGGTCTGGTGATCCTAGCTGGATGGGCATTCGCCTCTACCAACTCTGAGCTAGGCTGGACTGGCAAGAAATCTGTGGCTCAGAGGGCACGCCTGAAACAGGTGCCGCTGGAAGGAGAACACTGCTGGCTGGGAGCAAAGGTTCAAAGACCCAGAGCTGCTCCCCAGCATCACCTCTTTGGGGTCTACCCCAGCAGCTCTGGAAACTACCTGAGGCCCTTCCCTGTGGGGGAGCAGGGGGCTCATCACGTGGGACACCGTAAGCCAGATGCTGAGGGAAAGGCTGTGAGCCGTGCTTCCCCAGACCTGACTGAAAATACAGCAGCAGTGAGGAGAGAGGGTGAGCAGCCAGCTGCCCCGTGGGTAGGGGATGGTCCTATTGGGCAATCTAAGCTGCTAGAAGATGATGACACTTATCTTGGCAACCAGGGATCCAAGGAGCCTCTAGGTGAGGCTACATTGCAGGAGAGCTCAGCCAGATTCACCATTGCCACCACCTTTGCAGACCTGAAGGAACCTGAAGCAGCTACTCAGAGGAAGGGCTGGGCCAAGGCCAGGCAGCCTCGGCAAGTGGTGAAGAGGCAGGCAGAAGATGTGCCTGGAGACCCCAATACTGCTCCTTGGCCTTTCCAGCGTTGGCCTAAGGACCCCCTTACACTCAAGGTTCAAAGCAGTCCATTGGAGGACAGCATCCAAAATGGTGGAGGGAGCCCCGACTGGGAAACTGAGACCTTTAACCCGCAAGGAGGACTGCCTGTCTTGTACTTCTCTGGGAGGCGGGAGCGGCTGCTGCTGCGTCCAGAACTGCTGGCTGACATTCCTAGGGAGGCGTTCACAGTGGAAGCCTGGGTGAGACCAGAGGGAGGACAGAACAACCCAGCCATCATCACAGGTAATGACCCACTCCTGAGCTTCCTGAGGTCTGGGGTGTGGCTGGCTCCATTTGTGATGCAGTTAGGCACAGGGAACCACAGGGGAAGGGGACAGAACAGGAAAGCCTGGAAGGGTCTGCCAGGGAGGAGCTGGGGGGCTGGTTTTGTTTTATTAGCACAGCAGGATTCTAGACACTATCAAAGAGAAGGTCAAGACCCTGTTACCGTAGTGGCATTTGACCCATATATTGACCTCACGTGTTTCTGTACATTGTGCTTGCACTTTGGAGTCCTTCAGCTCTCACCTTCTTTAAAAGGAAAGAACTTAAGTTTTTTTGATCAAGAGGGGAGACGTGTTACACTGTTTTTTTGCAGTCAGTGTGGGATAATCAGGTATCTTGGGGAATAAATGCAAATCCAAGGACCTGAGTGGTGAGTCATGCGTAGACCAGTCCAGGCTGTGAGGGAATAGGATGCCAGGTACACAGCCATCCAGTCCTGACTGGTTGCCTTTTCTCTGAGCAGCCTTGGGACTAGGCAGGAAGGTGGCACCTGTTCGATGTCCTGGGGTCCCTTTACTTTGTCCCAACAGCCATGTGTACATGCTAGCAACAGCAAGGTCTGCTGGAAGTGGTGAGCACTCCCAAGCCCGAATCCTGGCTTTTAGCCCTGGCTGTTGTAAGAGGGATCTAAAAATGAAACCTTGTGTAATTATGGTGTTAATCAGAGGCACCTGTCTGGGACTATTACCTATATTTATTTTCTGCTATTTACAGATCTTTGCTTTTATGAAAAGTCACCCAGAAAGGCAAAGAGAAGAGTAGAATAAAATGAGTCTATTGCTTGACTGATTGCTAAGCAATTCAGCCACACCAACCCTTGTAGGGAGACCTCCACCCCCACCCCAAGATGTCTCTCTTTGCCTTACTCAGAAAATTGGTTTCAAGCAAAGGGTGAAGATTAGATATTATTCATTGCCTTATTCTCATTTTGGATCCTCTACAAGAGTATTTAACACAAAGTAAGGCACATAGTAAAATCATTTCATCTTACTTTGTATTATCCACAACCCTCTGATGTTTGCCGTGACACTGATGGAGAAACTGAGGCAATAAGAGGTATGCCAGAGGCAGGCTGGGGATAGAACTCCAGAGTCCCTGAATTGCTTGACAACTCTCCAAATTGAAAACTTCTCAGGTTGCTGTGTCCCTGCAAATAAGTTTCAGACCAAGGAAAGAAATCTGGAAGGAAGGAGCGTCTTCCAATGGGGTGTTGCTGGAACATCCCTTCCGGACACTCTGTCTCCCCCTCTTTGGCTGTGATTTCTCCTTTGGAAGCTGGGATTCCCAGACACTGAGCACTCTCAAGTCTTGTGGTTTTGCTTTATTTTATTTTTGGGTGGGAGAGGGGGTGAGGAAAAGGGGAGAGAAAAGGGGCTGGGCTGTAAGCTAGGTGGGGGCAGAGAAAGCGTAGAAGGAAATCCTTATTCTGGGGCCAAAACGAAGAAATAATGAGATGATTATCTGATCAGAGTTGGCAGCTTCACAGTTTTTCCCAGATGACATCTTCTTGCTGCCTAATCTTGCTTCCTAGTACCCATCTGCCAGGGAAACTGCGTGCTTGCAGTCTAGACTGAGACCACAATTCTGCTCACCCCTCCTCTTGCAGTAGCAATGGAGGGACCTGGGATCATTTCCCTGGCTGTGAAGAATTAGAGAAGGATCCAACAAGAATACAGTGGGAGGGACTGAGGGGCTATTGCTTTGCATTATTAAAGCTCCAACCTGGGGAAAAAGACTCAGGACCGTGGGTACCTGACCCCTGTCCTATTTCCCCATATGTCTTTTGTCTCATGCTGTACACAGAGGTGTGCGGTGTCATGATTTGACCTCCCAGCCCCACCACCGTGCACCTCCTCACCTTGTCCCCCTGTCTATCACCACCAGCTGCCTCTGCGCTGCCACAGCACACACTGTGAGCCTGCTTCTAAGTGCTCATCTGAACTCTTTTAACCTCTGGAAGCATGTAAAATTGGGCAGGAAATCTTTTGCAGACAGTCTAGCTTCTGAGGTTTCCTTCTCTTCAAATTCAAGTGGTCCCTGCGGCATGCTTGGACTGCCCCTGGAGGTCTCCTACAGGAGGGCTGAGGGCAAAGAACACCCAGGTCTTTTTTCGCCCCACATTGCACCTTTCTTCAGTTTGGACACAGCAGGAAGTGCGTATCAGTAAGGATTTAGGGTAATAATGTGTGAAAGGTAAAGGCTGGAAACAAAGTGTTCATTCTTTAGAATTCTAGCAAGGGGCTCCTGAGAATTCAGGTATCCTTGTCTTGTCTTTGTGCTCAGCTACTTATATTTCATTGTGGACCCAATGCTGAGGACTGTGAAGTTGCCAAAACAAGTTCTCCATAGGATTTGTGTTCAGTTTTCAGTGATTTATTCATACCCATCAACAGAAGCCCAGCTTATCGCTCTTCCTCTAACCTTAGTTGTTGAGCTGGTCAGTGAAGGATAGCACAGACTCATGTCCTTGGGAACTACAGACAATCACCTGTGACAGTTCGGCTACTCAGTGAAGGACAGTCCAAGGTGCTACAAGACTTGACTCCCCCGCTCTTTTTCAACTCTCAAACATTGACTTCCAGCTATTTAACTTAAACCAAATTTTCTGGTTCTCTAGCTACCAAAGTTGGAGTATTTTCTCTGCAGCAGAGATGTCAAGCAATTCAGTCACACCAGTTCTTGGAGAACCCCCACCCTCATCCCCGCCCAGGGACCTTAGGGAATACTTCCTGTGAGGGCACTAGGTGGCAGTGTTGCTTTGCGCACAAGCTAGGAAGAGGCCACAGAGTGGGGTATGTCTGTCTGTTTTCTTAAAGGACTGTCCTGCCTGGCCACTGGGCTGCAATGTAATCGTCCTCTTCCAGAATGTTGTTGGTAGACATCCCTTGGGATCAGCTTCATCTAAGTCTTTTTGCAGCACCTGTGTGAGAGGGCTAAGGTGGCGCTTTTGGAGTTGTGACTAACTTGCTCTACTAGTAACAATCAGGAAAATAAAATCAAGCAGTTACCCTCTCTTTCCATTCCAAGCACCCGTATTCTGTCAAGATAGGATGTTGGGCTCCTGAATGGAATGGATTGCCAGGATGCTTTCATTGAGGATCAAGTGCAACTCAGGGCTCGCAGAATTTGAGTACTGAAGGTCTCTCTGGCTTTGGGGATAGGGAGCGAGTTGGGGGTGCCTGGGCTTGCTGTATGGTGGTGGTACACCTGTAGTTGTCTGTTACCCACAGCTCAAGGAGATCAACCAAGGCCAAGGCCAAGGGGGAGATGTGTGCAACCGCTCCGCTGTAGGAGCCCCCATGATGGCAGTGGTCAAGAGCTTGGGAGCTCAGAGCCTTGTGGCCACTGAGTAATGGCCTGAGGTCAGGATTCCATTTGGTACAGCTACTGGGACTGAGTAGCAGAATAAGCCAAACGCTGTCTTATTTGGTGTGAACGCTTTCAGCTCCGGCACCCAACCCTGAAACCATCCTGTTTCTTTTCCTCCTTCTCAACTTCCTTTCCTCTCCTTCAACCCCAACATACACAAAAGAGAAAATTTTAATAGGTTCCTCAGTACCCATAATTGATTTTAAATGTTCCCTGAAGTTGCCCAGCTGAGTAACCACCTGCAGCTCCAAGTTTCAGGAGACTGAGTCACTAAGTCCATGGCAGAATGGAAGCCTGAGCCCAGTTTTCTTCAGCCAGCAAATATTTATTGAGTGTCTTGCCATGCAGAGTGCAGCAAGTCACTGTGGAGAATACAAAGAGATCTAAGAAACTATCCCTGGTGTGCAGGCAAGTTTTAGTTTCCTCCAAGTTTCCAACTATCAGAGCATATCACATGTGGATACAGAATCGGTTTCCTTCTCTGACACTTCTCAGAAGTGTGCCGGTTGGTAATTTGTTGAGGTCTTTAAAACTCTGGTTTCCACTAATTGAAAAAGATATGTATAAATATGTGACTCTGTTTAAGTAAAATTGAAAAAACTCTGAAAAATGAAAAAAATTGAGAAGGCAAAAGAGAGAATGTCTTGCAGATTGCTGGGATGCTTAAATTAGTCATGCAGGCAAAATGGGTCTAATACATAGAATTCTTTTATCCTCAGCCTTTTGTAAACAATTTTTATTTGAGATAAGGTCTTACTGAGTCACTAAGTTGCCTGGGCTGACTTGAAACTTGCAGTCCTCCTGCCTCAGTCTCCTAGAGTGCTTATATTATGACCAATGGGATTTATTTATGACATGACATATATTATCACTGGGAGGCCTCCATTGCTACGAGCAGTGTATTAATTCACTCCTCTTTGGTTCTACTTCATCAAGTTTTCATTTTTCCTTAGGCAAGATATTGACTTTAATTCTTTAAGAATTTAGTTTGCTAAACTGTAAAATGGGAATGGTGGCAAATAGGCTTTCTGTTCAAGGCATTAAGATAATTAAGAACCCTGAAATCAGAGCCCCCCAAAGAACCATTTACTTTCTTTTAAAAATATCTGTTCTTTTTCAACCAGGTCAGTATATTTCAAACAAATTGGGCAATAGTACTAAAACTTCTTTGGAACCATAAATGCTTCTGAAAATCTGATGTAAGCTACACTTTCTCCTTAGAAAAATGTACATCTGTGTGGGTTGCACAACTTTTGGAGCTTTCTAGATTTCCTGATGGCCAGGTCTATAATGCCTAAGAAATGAGATTTTACAGGATGTTTTTCCCAGTACAGTAACTGTTCAGGTGGAAGGGTTTTGTTCATGTAGAATATGGAGCTTTGTGGAAGACAGATTTACCCAGATATAAACAGGATATAAACAAGGGGTCACGTGTGCTAAAGTTGTGATTACCTGAAGAGGCGCAAGCGGAGGTAAAGAGCTGAGTCCACACCTTTCCCAGAGCTCCTCTGAGGATGAGGCTCCCATGTCCCTCCTCAGTTGTCTCTTCTGGTATGCAGCAGTGTCACACTCAGAGTGTTTTTCCTCACAGGACCCCAAGGAAGCGCCTATTTCCTTTCATGTAGAATTCAGCTCCCTGACCAGGACTAGGGATGCAGAGAAGTTGTGGCAAACCTTGACATGGAAGCTTCATTAATGCTGCTGTCCTCTGGGAATAGGTTTGCCCATCACGATGGTCATGAGATACCTGACTTACTTGATATGATGGTTGTAAATGTGCCCTGGTCCTCGGCTCCCTCCCCGATTGCCCATGTGAGAGTGACCTTCTCCCATGTCTGCCTTCACAACTCTTCATGTGTGCTTCCCTGGGGTGATACTGCTTCTTGCCTTGTTGGTTAAACATGTGTCTCATTGCCATCAGTTGAAAGTTCTCCAATGCAAGTGCATGCTAAATGCAAGCTTGATTTACTTTTGTCGTTTAAAAAGATCTAGTACAGTATAAGACACCCAAGCTATGTTTATGGAATAAAGTAGAAATTTAAATTGTTGGGTGCCCATTAGAGATGAATAAATATGTGAATTTCCTGAAGCTAGAGGCACTTTGTGAAGAACCAGCATAGTGGTTTCAAATTCGGCTTCTGCTCCTCACAAAGGTGTCTTAAGGGCTTCTGAGAGAAACAGCTGAGCTCAGGGCTCCCCTGTCATCCCCAACCGAAGCAGGCCCAGATTTACCTGATTCATATGAGCTCATGTTCTTATTATTTTAAGAACGTTTAAATTCCTGCATTCCAGAGCAGGTGTTGACATATTATAGCCAATGGAAGTTCCAAAGCTGAAGACTGTTTTTGTAAAGTTTTACTGGAATACAGCCACACTTACTCGATTATGTGCTCTCCATGGCTGCTTCCACGCTAAAAAGCAAAGTTTAATAGTTGCAACAGAGACCCAATAGCCTGGAGAACGTAAAATATTTACTGCTTGTCCCCTTTACAGAGACAGCTTGTCAACTTTTGCTCTTGAGCATTGCTTCTTGAACCTCAGTGTGTGCGGAGTTCAGCTGGGAGAGTTGCTGAAACATTGTGACTGCCGTGGGAGTAGACAGGCAGCAGATGCAAAGAGATTGTGCCCTGCAAGTCCTCACGCACGGGGAATTTCCTCAACTGAGGACCCCACGCACTGTGCTTTGAAGTTCCTTGCTGAATTTTCATGGAGGCCACACATCCCTGGCTGTCAGAAATAAAGGCAGACCAGGTTTTGGGGATGAAGTCAACTCTGCCTCCAGGGCTATCAGAAGATTTGAAAAAATCTTGACCCTATTCAGCAGTTTGGAATACTTCCGCCTCACTTTTCTTCTCTCTCTCATTCCCTCAGGTCAAGCTTGCATCATGGGCTCTCCCAGTCTTTTCTGACTCTTCCCATATTTTCTCCAGAGTTGTCTCTTCTAATCAAAACCTTGCGTATTTATTCTTGTTGTAGTGTCTACTTTGTGTCCTAGTTTAACTCTTTAAACCAAATGCAGATTTGAACTTTGTAGGTTGGGGCAGCCTGAGAATCACCTTATTGCTGCTGCTGTTGTGAGTGTGTGGATCATGATTTTGTTAGCAAGATTGAAGACTCATGAGTCTGGGGCACAGGCAGCAGACTTTTTCTGTACAGAGACAGAGAACAAATAGTACAAGCTTTGTAGGACATGCAGTCTGTGTGGTAGCTGTTCAACTCTGTTGCTAGAGCAGCCAGGGACAATATGTAAACACGGCAGCACAGCTGGGATCCAGTAAGACTTTGTTTTCAGAAATAGGTGGCCAGGTAGGTTTTGGTTGCAAGAAGTAGTTTGCAGATCCCAGGTCTAAAAGGTTATTCTTAGGTGCCATGTTTTTTCTACATCCTCTTTTGCTTTGCTTCATAGTTCTACACTCTCCAGAATGATAGCCACAGAATAATAACTGCTGCTGCATTAGCAGTGGTAGGGAAGCAGTTTTTGTTCAAGTAAAAACAAAACTTCCAGGTATTTCCTGCAGGAAAAAGTTGTTCTCATTTCTTGGGATGAATGCTCCAAGTGGAGTTTATAGTTATTTATTTTATTTACTGTTTAGTGTTTACACTCTTATGACATATAATAACAGCACATATTTATGGGGTATAGTGTGATAATTTGTCACATCTATACCATATGTAATGATCAAATAAAGGCTCTCTTTAATAATATATTGAGATATAACTTGATATTTCAAAGTTAACATAAGGTATACAGATATTTTTAGGATATTTGTGCCTAAGAATCATGCAACTAATACTACTTTTAGGACTTTTTCATCTCGTCCAAAGGAAACTGTGTCTGTTTTCACTGTCTCTCATCTCATTCCTAAATCCATTTTAGCTACTAACCTAACCTCTGTCTTTATGGATTTGCATAGTTTTAGACGTTTTGTTCAAGCGGGACTGTACGTTGGCATTTAACTTTTTTCACTCAAGGTCCATCCATGTTGTCATATATACCAACACTTCATTCCTTTTTATTGCTGAATACTGTTCCAGAGATTGTGTCATATTTTGTTTACCTTGTCATTAGTTGATGGACATTTTGGTTGTTTCCACTTTGGGCTATTTTGAATAGCATTGGTATGAACACTATACACAGATAGACATGCTTTTCTATTTTTGGGTGTAGGTACCTCAAAGCATTATTGCTAGGTCATATGGTAACTCTGTGTTTAGCATTCAGAGGCACTACCATTTTACAAAGGAGCTGCACTATTCTGCAATGATCATTAATTCATGAGGGTTTGATTTTATATTTCTGGCCTTCAAAAATGCAATAGGCATCTGTGACGTGACTGGTGAGTAGAACTTGGCCACTCCTGATGTCTGGAAGAATCTCAGTGGTCTTGGAGAAATGTGAGGAGAGGCACCTGAGGTCTCTGCTGTCCCAAGGAACCTTTGCTGGATGCGATGGAGGCTCCTTAAGCTCCCTCCTCTCACTCCTTTTTTTTTTTTTTTGTCTTTTTGAGACAGGGTCTTGCTATGCAGTTCAGGTTGGCATTGGGCTCACTTTGTAGCCCAGGCTGTTCTCAAACTTGCAAAGATCCTCCAGCTTCAGCCTCCCGAGTGCTGGGGTTAACAGGAATGTGCCACCATGCCCAGCTCCTCCTCTCACTTCTTGAGGGTACCCTAGGATGGATTTTCTCTTTCCTGAATCAGGCTTTGCATGCAAGGCATGCATATCTGGACCTGTGTGTATAACTTTCTGTGCTTTTCTACTCAATGAACCTTAAATGACACTCAAGCACTCAGAAGTCACAGTGCTGCTCATCTGATTCTGATACAAGAGTATCTCCAGGTAGGCAAGGAGAGAGCAGAGTGAGGACAAAGATGATGTTCACATAGCACCTTTAGAATTCCATGACCTTCTCTGGACCTTGCCCCAGCTAGATGTGTGGGTCCACTCTGTCCAGGGCTTGGTATCTGAGGCACAGGTTCAGAGCTGAAGCTTTAGAGTCCTCTCATTGTCCAGGGTACCAGTCGAGGTAGAGGGGTTTCGTCTGAACATGACCATGTGATCTGCTCATTATGCTGCGGCTTCTGTGTCTGACTTCTGTTATTGCCTTCCCTTCCTTTCCTTCCCCCAACCTGAATAGCAAACCAGGGTTATACCTGTGAAAACCGGCCTTTTTCATCTCAGAGAGAAAATGCAGTGACCCAGGTGCACCATTAGCTGCTCACTCCCCATCCTCTGTGAGTTGTGGGCTCTCTCTCATTTCTCAGAGACCAGACAGAAACCTGCAGGGATGCTTAGTAGTTTTAGGGCAGAGCACAGGTTGTTGGGTTAGAAATATTAGGAGTGACAAAGGAAGGACTGGAAAGTTAGGAATCACCTTTGGCAACCCAAATAAATTGAACTGTTTGCCTGTCACCAGCAATACTTTGTCCTTCCTTGCCTCCTGCTACCTCCTTTGTGCACATTTTTTTCTTGTTCCTCTGGGGCTGACCATCTGATTCATTCAGAATGCTTGTGCCAGGAGGTTTGGCTCCTTCTTTTTCCTGTTTTAATCCATGCCTTGAAGAGGCCAAATAAACACCTTATTTGGTGTTTATTAAGAAGAAGGCAACACCTTACTTTGGATCCTGCACCTTTACCCTGGATGTCCATTAGCTTCAGTTCCTGATGTCATAAACAAGTACATAAATCCCCTGCTTCTGCCCCTGAGTACATGGAATTAGGTTACTCCGGGGGCTCATCAAATTTGTTTCTGCTCACATCATACACATCTTCACCCTAGAACCTTCCAGAAAGCATATTCTGTGCCAAATTTGTGTCCAAAAAATAACAGCATTCTTCCCTTCCCATGTTTACTACCTGCTTTAGAACAATCCTCCTCTTTTGGATTCTTAAAAAAAGAGAACAGCCAGGAAATACAGCTCAGTGAACAAACAAAAACATCCCAGTTCCCTTTATGAGTCAGAAGTGAGTGGTGGAGAAAAGTGCTCCTGCTCAAATATACAATATGGCATTTGGAACCCGAGGTCTGAGAATATTTTGAAGTTGAAGCATTGCCATGACAACCAGTTGGGATATCAAGACCAGTAATTATGGCTCGTATGGCTTATTTTTGCAGTAGGAGTCCAGGTACCTGATCAGAGGTGATGCTGCAGAATTTAAAAGTTAATTAGTCTGTCATCATTTAGGCAATATTTGCTCAGTATTTACTCAATATTTGCTACTTTTTCTTTCCTCCCTCCTTCTCTATGTTCCTCCTTCCCTTCCTCCCTCCCTGTCTTCCTGCCTTCCCTCTTTTAGTTCCAGTACTGGAGACTGAATTCAAGGCCTGCACATGCTAACCAAGCACTCTATCACTCAGCTATAACCCAAACCCGTATTTGCTAACTTTCATACAATTACTGCACATTCTGGGCAGTTTATTAAGGAAGTAGTTTAGTCCTGTATCTTAATTCATTCACTTTTTAACATTTATTGAGCTTCCGTTAGACAAATTATCAGGCATTTAGCTACATACTGGAGAATCATGAATGACTAGGATGAAGCTGTGCCTGAAAAGTGCTAGCTCTGGTGGGAGTCAATCAATAAATGGAATATTACAGCCTGGTCCATGGGAGTTAAAAATCCTGCCTGGATAAGCCCAAGGAATTAACTAAAGAGGAGGGATTGGAAGGTGGCAGAGTAGGGGTAAAGAGAAAAGGGTAACGTGTCAGTCTTAGATGGCAAAGGAGCACCAAGCAAGCCAGCGGGCCTGATGCACGTTCTTTTGACCTAGTAGTCAACAACCACTGGTGACTTCAGAGAAAGGGATTTCATTTCAGTGTTGGAGTCTGAAAGAAGAATAAAAATTATGGTAAATAGAGATATGAACGAGGGGACAGGGAATGAAGACAGATAGCAGGTTTAGTGTATTCTATGTGGAAAATCAGCTCTGAAAGGAGATATCAGAAAGTTTTTGTTTTGAGGTGAGAGAGATACAAGGTACTAAAGAATTGGTAACCTAAAGATGGAGACAGCATAAACAAAGGAACGTAATGGAAGATAAAGAAGCAGAAACATTAACGTGCAAATGCAAGCTCAAACATTCCAAGAAATTGCTGCATTCCAAGAAATTACTTTTTCTTTGACAAACACTTCTATTTAGTACTTTGCACCAGGTCACTACATCAGTCAATTTACAAATATTAACTCAAGTACTACTCAGAAAAACTTGAGGAAAGAGATGGTGAAATCAGAGCACAGAGAAAAATAGGACATTGCTCAGGGTCCTAGAGTTAGTCTGCACAGAGCCAAGGTTGCACAGCTAAAGCATGCAGAGAGAGCGAAGGTTGCAGGCTAGTCTGCATGGAGTGAGCCAAAGTTGCACAGATAGCTCACACAGAGACAAGGTCTGAACCTGGGTGTTCTGTCCCTAGAGTACATGTCCTTTCTGTCTCTGTGATGCTGCCTTTAACTTTTCAGCAGGAACAATACAAAGTGAGCTGGCATCTTGCCTCAGTCAAAGCCCTCTTCTGTGTTGAGTTTACTCTTCTGCTCTCTCTTTGTCAGTGAAGGACTTACCCACACAGGCTGACTCCGGGAGTTTCTTTCTCCCTTTGCTAGACCTCACTGTCTACAAGTCACACTAGTAATCAATCTCAAAATCACATGTTGTTTTTCTCTGTAGTATCTTTTGTCCCCGTTGAATTCATCTCTATAGCTTCTAGCTTAATTTAGGTTACAGAAATTCCAGCCAACTCATGCTGCAAGGGGCATTGTCTCAAATACCAAGTAACTCAAGATGCTATCCTGCTCCAAACCATTGAATAATTCTGCTGTACCCTTATCATAAACTTCTGCTTCTTTTATATGTCCAGGTGACCCTACTTACCTCCTTAGGTTCATACTAGCCTCCCGGGTAGGCACATACTTACACACTCATATGTATACATGCGCACATGTGCACGCACACACAGCTTCACACACAACCATCCTTACAACCACACTTAAATGTGCTTATACACACTTACCCTTTCAATTTGACTTCTGACAACACAAAATGCTAATACTGACACAGATATGCTATCTTTCTCCAGCTCTGGTTCCTGATGTCTGCCGTTTATACTTTTATACCTGGCACAATACCACTTCCCAAACCACAGTCATCTGACTTGCGCTTGTTCACCAATCTGAGTTTTTAGCTAACAGGACCTCTCTTCCAGTAATTCTGCTGCCTTGGTCTTCGAAATGACTGATTAAGGTTTGTTCTTCAATGGGTTTTCCTGGAACTCTGTACTCTGCCTTATCAAGATCTTTGGATGACTTGCCAGAGTTCCCATTTTACTTTGTATTAATTATATACATGCTCGATGAACTTCTGCTGTGTACAGACAGTGTGCTGGGTATTGCTTTAGACAGACTTGGCATTACTGCTCTGCCATTTCTATCCTAGCCTAGCTCCCCACACCGGATCCTGGGCTGTGACTGGGATCAAGGGCTGCCCCTGGTTCATTGCACCCTGTGTACAGTCAGCCAGGAATAAGTAACTCTTCTAATAGCTGTTTGATAAGATGATGGCTGAAAATGTGAATAAATGACAATCCAGCCTGACAAACTGGGGGTGAGTTCTTCTATTTAGAAGTAGGCACAGGAAGGCCTTTTCATCTTTAAGCCCTGTTAATCGAGAATATGGCTAAGCTTGATATTCCTGAAATAATAACTAGAAAAAAATTACCCTTATCTTTTCTCTCCACTCACTCTTTTTCAGCCCCCCTTCACCCCACATCTAGTTATACTTGATAAATATTGATCAGGAACTAGTTCAGAAACCTTATGTGGAATTTGTAATTTAGTACAACCAGGATTATTTCCAAACTTTAAGAAATTATCTATTTTCTCATTTCTTCTGGTTTGCATGAAGTCTCCTTTTTCTCATAGACTTTTCTGTTTGCTCACACCGTCCTTGCAAGTGTGTGTGGGCAGGAGAGTTTACACCTGTCAAGGAGGAAGTCTTGCTGGTCTGCAGGGGCCAACAGAGGCCTGGGAATGTTTCTTGGGTTTAAAGTCTTCCCACTCTCTGCTCCTTCTCTGGTTCTCTCAAAATCTGGAGTTCTTATAAAATTCTTCTTTGGAGTGAAGTTCTTGTAATGTAAATCATACTTATAGATGTCCTACCTAACTTAGTTTATTTCTTCTGTCTTCATCCATTTTCTCACTTACTAGTTCATTTATTCAACAGGTGTTTATTGAGTGCAACGTAGGTACTCCATAACTTTTTGAAATAAACTTCAACTTCATGCAGAATAATCATAAACATGAACTATGATGGAGGTCTAGTTCAGACATCGTTTCAGGGCACATTAATAACTTGAAGTAATTGCACAATAGAATATCCTCATAATCCTTATCATACAGCCCCTGGCATGCATCATGATGGTGGAGGTAATCTTGGACAAGATTCTCTCCCTGGGTGTGGCTGTGTCACTGGGCCCTTGGACAAAGTGTGGAGTGTCACTGACCTGACCTCAGCCAGGGACCAGCCATACAGCGGTGTGGTCAGAATATCAGGCACTGACCAGAAAGGCAGCTACTCCCTTGCTGTTCCCAGAATCCCTGTCAACATTTTTCTCCTTTGGCACTGCCTCGCCCCAGCCTGCAGCCTTCTTTTTATCCAGCTCAACACTTTTGTGATCCCCACTATGGTTGAAGCTCAAGTTTCTCTGCTTAGTGAATGAAGTTGCTGATCACATCAGGCTTCTGAGAGCTCCTCTAGATGTCAGTCATCTACGGAAACCCAGGTAACAGGGCAAGGCCTTGAACTGAGTAGGAACTTTGGGTTGAATGAGTGTGTAGAAAATAAACTGACCCCATATACACATAGAACGTGACCTTTTCTGAGTCCTCAGCATGAACCACATTCTCAACTAAAGGAAGTCTTTCTCTTCTGTCCACATGACCCACCTGTTACCTGCTTTTTATTCCTGAGAAGCTGTTCTTTCATTTTGAATGTCTTACTTTAATCTCTCCTTCCACCTAAATCCATTCTTTTAATGCCATGAGTGGGACTGCTGGATGTGTAGTCTGATGTTCTAGGGTCAAGCCCCTTACTAGCAGTGTGATCTTGGCAAGTTCAAGTCTCCTTATCTGTAAACTAGAAAATCAACGGTAATGTCTGTCTCAGAATTGTGTAATGACTGAATAAATGAAAATGAATCATGGAGCTTAGAATTGTACTTGGTCAGTCGTAGGTGCTTGGTCAGTACCGGTTGGTATTTTCATAGTCTCTAGTGATATGTGATGTGCAGAGACTCAGCTGCTTGCTTTCAGGATGCTGCCAGGCTGGATCATGTTGTTCATCCTCAAGGCTTTCTCTGCACATTCTAGTTCACAAAAACCCTCTTTTCCCAAATTTTAGTGCATGTATCTCTATGCAGTACAACTTAACATGGAGTTGTTTGCAGTGAACCATGATTAACTGGATTCCAACTAACTGGTATTCCTAACTATGTTTTAGTTATTCTGCTTTTTAAGAGATAGGGACATACAATTAAAACATGAGTTCAAAAGAGAAATCCAGTAAAAAAATACTCTGACTTTTAACCTGTAGAGTCACCCCAATCCTTTTCATTTTCTAAGGTCATAGTTACAGGTGTGGGATACTGAGAGACAGGATGATGACACAAAAGCCCTGACAGATGAACCTAGAGACAAAGATTCTAGGCATAGTCTGTCAAAGCAACAGAAAATTCAGCCCAGCTTCTCCCTTTCAGATGGGAGAGTGAGGCCCAGCAAGGGAAGAATGTTTTCCTGATGTCGCACAGGGGCAGGCTGAGACTGCACTGCCAAGTTTCTTGGCTTCCAACTTGTTATTATTTCAATTCTTCCAGGTTGCCTCTGTTTAATTTAAACCTCTCACTGAAAAGCAGAAGAAAATATTTTAGGATTATTTTTAATAAGAAAAGAAAAATCCCACAATTTTAGTCTTTATTTAATCTAAAATGTCAATTAATAAGATCACTTATTTCCCTTTGTTCTTTCTTTTTTTTTCACTCGGGGACCAAGTGGTCAAAGCTATTTCACGGTAGAGGTTTACTTGAGGTCAGCTGTAAGCATCCTTTTTGCACACTGGGCTCTGAGGATTCACCTGGCTTCAATTTGAAAACACATACTCTGTGTCCTCTGGTTTCCTCTCTGCTTCTCATACTAGTGAGATGTGTAGGTTTAGGTTCTGATTGGCATAATATTGGATGGGTATGGTCTCTAGGTCACTAGCCTCACAATGCTTTATTACCTAGAAAGCAACTGGAATCCTTTTTAGTTACTCATGATTGCATGGCAGGGGCAAAACCATTCAGATATTACTAAGCCAGCATAGTATGTGTACATTGGGCGGCTATAAGACACACTGGATGAGTGCCATTGCTGAGAAAGGAATGCAGTACCTTATTTTAAGAATGCCTGATATGTAAACAAGTAACCTCAGCTGACCCAGAAGTTGGAAGGCTATTTTCATTGCAAGATTTTCTTCAGGCTTGCTTTATGTAACAACTCCTCCAATGCCTCTGGATCACTGAGCGTATATGTAATGCTATTTGAACACTTCTTCTTAGGGGAGTGTTGATTCTGTAAACTGCTTCTCGAGAAAGAACTGCCAGAGCAAATATCAAACTTATTTATTTGACAGAGCAGTGAAACAACAGGACATTGGTGTTGATGCTGCTTAGCAGGAGTTATAAAAGAGAGTTTTCAGAGAGCTCATGATAGAGAGGCTGGACAAGGAGGGTGGAGGCTGTGGATGTTACAGTGTCTGTATCTCTCCCAGACTTGGCGGGCTCTGGAAGCTAAGGTATCTTATTAAGATTAAGGAATTCATCCTATTCTGGGCTCTCGGGTATGTGGCTTGGTGCTACTTGCTCATCTTTTGCATAACCTGCTCCTGCAAATGCAGAAGCTTATGATCTGTTGTGCTGCTATAGTTTCAAACACATGCTTTCCCATTTTGTTAGGTGGGAGTTCAAGTTGGTGAGAAGAGAAGCCAGCAGGCAGCTCTCCACCTCTGGAACAGCAGCCCAGCTCACACCACCTCACATCACAGATGCCCATTATGTAAACCACAGCCAATCAACCACTGGGCACTGTGTGCTTCTCCTGGAATTCCAGTTACAGGACAAGAACGGAGCACTGAGTGCTCAGGAAATTTCATGTTGCTTGCTCTCAAAGGCTATTAAAGATGGTTGAAATGACATTTCAATCAATCAGTCAATCAATAAATTCCACTATTTGAAATTACCCAGGAGACTACCTTCTCACTCCTCTCAGTCTCAGTCTCAGTCTGTCTGTCTGTCTCTCTTCCTCCTTGCATCCTTTTTTATTTTTGTGAGAATGACCAGGCATAAGGAATATTAGTCTTTATTAAATTTCAGTTATTTATTTTTTATATGGGGAGAAACACTTTAAAGCCAAATGCACTAAGATAATGGACAACGTCAGAGTGACGTATTGACTCTAGAGGAAATTGCCCAGGATGAGTCAGAGGTGAGCAATCTGACGATGGTTCCTGTTTTTCCCGATTCCCACTAGGTGGGAGGAGATAAGCATGATGCTTTATGGGCACTGTGGGGCAAGTCATATGGGTCAGGCTGGTCACTGCTTCTACTGCAGGGAGTGAGTGGTGCAGAAGACTGTGGGGGAATAAAGTTTTTTTTTTCTGTTTTATAGGAAACAGAGATTTTTAGTGTCATTTAACATTGTCAGTTGGCAGTATGCTCTCGGAGACTCTGCTAAGTACCTCTTACATATTCAATCCATTAACGGATTACTTATTTCTACCATGGGTAATATTGGCCTTGATGCAGTGGGAGAGTGGGGATGTATAAAACAGAATTGTCAACTTTCAAGAAGCTTGAAAGACAGTGGAAGACCATTGAAGACATAGGCGTATATCTGCTAAAATGAGTGGCAGCCACAGTGAGTAATAGTATTGAATATTTGTTATGTGCTGAGCACTCTTTTAATGGTTTTACATGCGTGAATTCATTTAATAGCCTCCCCAATGCTATAAATCCCTCCACTTTATGGATGGGGAATTGAGGTTTGGAGAAGTGTTTGATGTTGCTCAGGGTTGTAGAGCTAGTAAATTTGCTTGATCTAGAGTCTCCAGCTCCAGGTTTCAACTAGAACAGGGTTGAGTACTTGAGCTGAAGAGTACTTGGTCGTTGTAGGATTCCCAGGCCTTGCAAGTCTGAGACAGTTGGGGTGGGGTGGATTTGCCCTAAGGTAGCACTATGAACCTCCTGAGGCACTGGCCACTCTTTGCAAGGCACAGTGCAATCCCAGGTGGCCTGTCCTGGTAGTGTTTCCTGGTCCTGTGGGTTATTTTTTCTGCAAGAAAATAGTAACCTAAACAGCCAAACGGTAGATGATGAGTGCCAAAGCCAGCTGGCATCTATCTGGTGTGGTCAAGGAAGCTTCCTCCAGGAGGTTTCTGCTGACCCAGACTCATTTCAGGGAAATGTAGTGTTGGGCCTGCTTTTTCCAGCTGTGGACTTCATAGGTAATGAGCTCTTTGCTTTCTAAACTTTCCAAGCAATGCTAAATTCTTTTGACTTGCTTCAAATCCATATAGAAATGAAAATGGTCTATTTCATATTTATCTACTAATTTATTTTTGTTTTTACATTTTTATTATTCTAATCTAGCAAAATCTAATCGGGTCACTTTCTCCACTTCAAATTCTTTAGTAGCTTTTGATTTATCATTCACAACATAAAGTCAAATCTAGTCAGCCCTTATTCAGAGTTCTTTATGATCTATTCCAGTGAACATACCTGGCTTTAATGCCGATACCTTACATGCAGTATATCATTCGTCTATTACAGTAATTTGTTTTTCCAACAGGTTTTTTCTTTTGGTTTTCTAAGACAGGATCTTGCTAGGTAGTCCAGGCTGGCCTCAAACTCACAACAGATATTTATTATCTAATATGGCCAGGTTCTGTGCTAGGCACTGGAGAACTGGCAGCAAAGCAAGCAAAAATACCCATGATGAATAACATCTTACAGTTTTGAGTGTCCCTTACAGTTAGCCTTCATCTTCATTAGCATAATTAATCTTCAAATGAACTAAGCATTATCCTCAGTTTAATTTTTTGAATGTGCAGAAATATTGTTTATTGCAGAAATTTAAAAATTCTTTTTCCTGTTATCTGCACTTATGAAATAAACACATATTTGTTACTTTACACAGTTTGGATCAAAATATATATGTATACTTTGTCAGAAACTACTTTCCTTGTTAATAAATAAGATGTGAACATTTTCTTTCTCCCTGAATATTCTTTGAAAGTGTGATTTTTTTAAATAGTAAAGTAATGCCATACCATATGAGTGAACACTATTGTTTTTCCATTTTAATAATCCTGGCCACCAGACTACCAGGGAGGGATTTTATTTTAAATAATACTGTAGCATATTTCATACTGCTTTGAAGTTAAATACTTAAAATTATTACTCCTCTTTTTGTGTTTCTTCATTCATGTCTCTACATCCACTGTGTTTCTTCTTTCTTTTTTTCTATTGCTGTCCCCTAATCTTTGTAGGTGATAGGTAGGAAGAGGAAAGTCACAGACCGTCACCAGGCAAATGTATGTGCTGTGCATTTGCATCTATGTGTGAGCATGTGGGGGTGAGGCTTACCTGTGAATGTTAATTACATTTCAGTCATATCCCCTTACTGCTAATGAAGGCCCATTGCCACAGACGCAGTCTGCTCTGATGACACGCAGTCCTGCTATTCAGAGCCTGGGAGTGTAACTCAGTGGTAGAGCATGTGGTTAGCATGTGTACTCAAGATTTGATCTCTCACCACCAAAAATATCCTCAAACCAAAACCAAAATAAAATGAAGCTAGAAGAATAGCTCAGTGGTAGAGTTCTTATCTAGCATGGGTTCCATCTCCATCACTGCAAAACAAGAACAGAAAAACAAGCACAAACAAAACAGGAGTCCTGCTATTGAAAGTGTAGATGAGTTTTAGTACATTGGCTTCACCTGGGAAGCTGTTGGAAGGCCAAATTTTAGGTACTAGGTTGGGACCTGCATATATTCAGATCTCTGAGTTTTTCAAACCTGCAGTAAAATCTGAGAAACCTGGTCTGGAGACTTCTGAAATTTGTGAGCATTTTTTTTTTTACCTGAAATTACTGCTGGTACTAGGTAAAGTATAAGGTTGGGGTGCTTTTGATTTAGTTCCCTGCACTGTCCCTAACCCCAATCAATAACAGTGGAATCTTCAACATAGCTACCATGTGTTGGCACAGTGCCAGGTACAATGCTAAGCACTGTGTATAGGTGTCAAGTATGGGCTGTAAATTCCCATATGTTCTTGTTCCCATTTTGCCATTTCGTGCTTCCCTGCTCTCTCAGGCAACCTCAGAGTATTTCTCTCTTCTCCCTGCACACCTGCCACGTCGACTCCCACCCTATGCTTGGGTGGCCTGTGGGAAGCCAGGAAATCCCCTGTCCTGGTTTCTATCATCTTTGCACACGAGGAAAGCATGACTAAAATGAAGGAGAGGTTGAAAAATTGACTGGAAAGATGATAGTGAAATGGTCCCCAGGAGGTTTTCCCCCACTCTGTGCTTTAATTTGTAAAACCTTAAACTCACAGATGAAAAGCTGAACTTGATCCTGTCTTGAAGGAAAGTTATCTAGAACAGCTGAAAAACACCTTCCTGGTATCTTTTTTCACTTTCTCCCACTCTTTCTGCACACCCATCCTGCTCTCTGCCAAGCTCTCTGCCAAGCTTGCCTGGTCTTTGATGAATGGCTTCTTTCCTTCTCCTTCTAGGTTCTTTTCATCCCTCTCATGATCTCTCTGGGGCACCAGGGTCTTGGGAAAGTAGTTCTGCAGAAGGCAGCACACACGCATGCGCGGCATCCACAGGCGTAACGTCCTGAGAAAGGACTTTGCCTTGCAGCAGTCTGATTTATGGTCATGACCTAACCTGGCCCTGTTTTTTGCTCATTTTCCTCCTAAAAACAAACTTGCAGCACACAGCATGTTTTTGTAGTTAACCAGAGTTGATGACATTGTGTGTGTGACTCCTCTGTTTTGTTGAGTAGAGTTGCACCTTCCTGGAAGTTGATACAGTTTCTTGGAGAAGGAGGACTCTCACTCCTGACTTAATCTCCAGAGGTGTGGAGCAGAACTCTGCCACAGTGTTTTCCTGGAACTGAGGTTCCACTGCTGTGTAGGTGCCAAGAGCAGCATATCTGCTTGGACGTTTCCTTCACCTTCTGCCATTCTGACTCGCTGTGAATGATCCCTTTTGGGAGACTTTGCCATGGACAGAGGTTCCTGCCTGGATGGGGGTTTTTGCTCAGAAAAAGTTCTCAACAAGTCTTATGACAAGTGCTGCCACCCCATGCATAGGAAGCAGCTCCTTACATGATGGCTGAGGACAGCCAACATCTGTGGTTGCTCAGTGAGGAGATTTGTTGAACCCCTTTGGAGCATTCTGCTAAGTCACATGCATTTACAGAGCTACTGGGGTCCCACAAGGCTGGAGGAAATGGTCTTTCTCTAGGCGAAGACTCTCATAACTCAATTTGACTTCAGTAGCAGAATGGGTGCATTCTTCCTTGGCCCGGTGGAAAATTCACAGATGTTTTACATGAACTCTATTATCAGGAAATTCTCAAGTTTCTTTGTTGAATAGTAGTGGTAGTAGTAGTAGTAATGGTAGTAGTAGCAGAAGTAATAATAATAATAATAATCACCACAATTCAACAAGGCTTAGAAAACTGCAGTAGAAAATCACGTTGGATGGTCAAGGAAGATTTCAGAAGCAAGATAAAACTTAGAGTGAGTTTGAAGCCTGTATCCCTGGATGGGAGGCATTACAGACAGTGTGGCAGGTACAATATAATTTGTGAGGCTGGATTTACACTTGGCATATCAGTAGTAGGAAAACAACATGTGGACCAGATAGGAGGGTTTTGAGTAGGAAAGTGTAAGATACTGCAGTCTCAGCACCGAGCCTGTGTAGACCCTTGGATAGGGGTACCTTTGGCTTTTCCATTTGTTTGGACAGTTGGAAATAAGTTGGTATGCTGTTTCTGAAATAGATCCTCCTTTGCTTTGACGACAAAGATGGTATGTGCTGGCATTTTCTCCCCATTGTCGTTACTGTGAAATAAGAATGCAAAGAGAGTAATCTTCCAAGATTTCATGAAGATTTTTTTTATTCCCTTTTTAATTGACTGTTTTAACTCCTAGGTCAGTGTGGGTGACACATATGTTGCAGCTGGCTATTTGTTATCACTGGAAGCTCTAAAAGATTCGCCTTTGCTGTCTTAGGTGGATGAAAATTTTCCTTCTCACTATAGCATCAGGAGCACTGTGGACATACCACTCCCTCTATCTACCTGGTCTTGTGGTCAGGGGACTCCATTCTGTCAAAACCAACTAACAGGAGGTTCAACTATGGACATGAAGAAATTTTTGGTAGAGAAAGAGGTGGGGTGACCAAACAGTTGTAGAACAGCTTAAAGGTAGGAGAAGGTCCTAGATGGACCATCTCATTTCCCTTATTGAATTACATTCTCTTCAAGCACAGATTCTTTTTTCACCAGTTACGTTCCTTGGGGAAACCAAGAAGAAAGAGAGACAGAGATAGAAGCCATTGACTTGGAGCAAGTTTTAAGTTATATGTACTTCACATCAGTCGGTCATAGTCCTGGCTTCAGAATAACAAGTCCTTTGCCTTTAGGTCTTCTAGAATTGTTTGCTGTTCAAGGTACATCACAGAAGACCCTGTGTGACTACCCAGACATATTCTTTCTAATATGGTATAAGGCAGCTTGTCATTTTAGGCTCTGATCAACAGGGAGATATGACAGCTGTGCCAGTCACTGTGTTCTCTGCTCCGAACAATTTCCACCTGTGCATGTGAGTCTGCATATTTTGGGGGAGTCAGATCCCAGCTGTCAAGAAGTAACAGTGACAAAGTCTGCAGACTCATTCATGATACACTCACCAGTCCATGGCATTCCTCTTGTTCCTAAATAAAAACTAGCAACTTTTTAAATTTAAATTTTATTTCTTTCTTTATTTTTTTAGTATTTGAAATATCTTGGTGCAATAGAAAGAACATGCGCTTTTTTTTGGTTGAATAGGTGTGGTTTTGATCCCCATTTCTGATACTGGCTAGATGTGAGATTAAATCACTTACTCAATTATCTGATGCTCAGTTTTTTTTTTTGGCCTATAAGAGGGAATATTAAAATGCGGTTCACATGTTGGTATGCATATTTGATTTAATAAAGCTGGTTCATAATCAGTTGTTGGCACATAGGAGACATTTAATAAAAGATAACCCAATTCTTTTTACTTCTTCTTGGAATAAACAGATCTCCTGAGTGTAAAGAAATAACTCAAGAAACTGAAACAAGCAGAATTACTCCTATACAGGGACCACACTTAAAATTTTCATCTAGACAGATGTTTGTGGCTTTTTAGTTATTATGTTCATACTTTATTAGAATTTTCATAATTGCTTTGGTAGGGTGCATTCCAGTTTGAGAAAAAGGACTTTTTCCTTGATGCAAATTGACTCTATTAATTCCAAACGGCACTAATTGATAATAAGACAACTGGGTACCAATGATTTTTGTTAAAAATACACATAAGTATACTCCTCTAGTAAGATACCCATGATGAGACTTTTTGAGCTGAAAACAGGAATGCAATGAACAAGATATACTCCTTTAACTGACTTTCTTTTCCCTTCAACCTCAGTTTTAATATGAAGTAAGGTGTTCAAACAAGTTCAAATTTAGTAAGCTTTGATTTAAAACAGAAGGTAGTTGTAAGCAAGAACTGAAAAATTTTAGGCAATGTGGCCCAAATGTTTGGCTTAAACACCACCACCATCTTTTGAGTTACATCATTTGATTTGATTTTTCTAACCATGGGCTATTGTAGTTCGGTTTGGTGTTGAGTGAGTTCATAAATCATCTTCATGATCTGGTCCCTCTGTTCTTCCCAAGAATGTGGCTTTGATGAATAAGCAATAGTTATAACATGTTTTCTTTTATCACATGTACATCCAAAGTTATAAAATCTCAATGTTGCACAAGCTCAGAGTTTCACCACGTATATTGTGTTGGCTTAGAGTGTGTTGATTCTGTCAGCCTTTTCTGTGCTAGACTGAGAAAAAAGAAAAGCCTCTCCAATGTGTGATTCTGTAACCTTTCTTTTACAACAAAATTCATCTTGTTTCTGCTTCCTAGGATCAAGCAAGTAGGATAGGGGTCGTTCCTGAGGAATTGTGGGAAGTGGTACAGATGGCCTGACAGCCTAGCTTGCAGTTAAAAGGTGCTGAGTAGAGCCAGGGCGTGCAGATGTAATCCACACATACAATTGCTCAGGTAGCCATCTTAAAGTTTGAAAATCAGAGTAGAGGCAGTATCATCAGCAAAGCAGCCACATCCTCATTAGTGACAAGGAAAGGTGACACTTTATAGCTTCTACCTGCTTTCCCCTTCCTCCTGCAGTACTGGAACTGGGTCCTACTGGTTCACCAGAGCCTGTGCTGCATTTCTCTTCCCAACTCCATGTTCAGTGAGCTCACATTGGTGATTTAAAATTGGCCATTGTGGGAGTAGTCTCTACCATAGATTGACAAATACTGCAAATTTACAACTTTATTGCAAGATTTATAGCTTCATATGAGACAAGTGGGAATAATTATTTTTTTGATAATCAAATATAAGCTCTAAGGATGGTAAATTACAGTGTTTAAAATTATAACTAGATGCTTAGCAAGTAATTGGTTTTAATTATTTGGTAATTTATATGTCAAATTCAGTAATCTAACCCCTAATTTATACACACACCAGTTTAGGCAATAAATATGATAGACTTTCAAATTGTTTCTCTTAGAAAACAGCTTATAGGTTACAGATTAGTAAATCCCTGGCCTTCATATTAAATGTATTGTATTTGTTCACAGGTCAGCAGATGACCAAATTAAGGCCACAGAGTGCTTGCTGAAATATGTAAATTGAGATGAAAATATGACTCAGGGAACTTAGTGTTGATCTGAGTAGGTCTGTCTTCTTTTGTGAAAATCCACCTAATATAAAAATGCTTATTTTTATTTATTTTTTATTTTAAAGAGGAAAAAACAATAAAAACAAAGACACAGAATTTCAAACACAAGACAACAGAAAATTGACAATGGTTAATATATTGCATATTATTATTTTCAAGGTAGTAGCTCAGATTACAAGATATAGGCATGCACAATTGATCAAACAATATAAGCACAAACCCCTCTCTTCAATGAACTAAGAGAAAACAGTAGTACAGTATCTTAGTTATCTTTTGTATACATACATATATATATATATATTTTCCTTTTCCCTTTCTTCTTTTATTCTTTACCCATCCCAGTTGTTCTTTAGTTTTGAACTGTTTCTTTCCCTTTCACAATGTCTAGTGTAAATTTTGGGTCTTTTTTAATTTTTCAGTTTCTTACACTAAGGAGACAATACAATGTTTACACATGTGGGTCTGATTTATTTCATTTATGAGTATGGACTCTACTTGCATCCATTTACCTATAAAAGCCTTGAGTTTATCCTTCTTTATAGCTGAGTAGTACTCCATTATATAAAATAAGACATCTTTCTAATCCATTCCTCAGTTGATGGGCATTTGGGTAGTTTCCAAGATTCAACTATTACAAATTGTGCTGCTATAAACATGGGTGCACATATATCGCTGTGGTATGATGTTTTTATTTCATCTGGAAAAATATCCAGAAGGGGAATACCTGGGTTGAATGGGACCTGTCATCCTAGTTTTTTGAGGAATCTCCACACTGATTTCCACAGTGGTTGCACCAGTTTACATGCCCACCAACAGTGGAAAAGTGTTCCTTTTTCCCCACAGCCCCTCCAGCATTTGTTATTGGTTGATTTCTTGATGACAACCATTCTTTCTGGGATGAGATGGAATCTCAGTGCTGTTTTCATTAGCATTTCTTGAATGACCAGTGGCGTTGAATGTTTTTTTCATATATTTATTTGCCACTAGTATTTCTTCATCTGAGAAGTGTGCATTCATCCCAGATGCCCATTTTTGGATTGGATCTTTGAATTTGGGGAATTTGAGTTTTTTCAGTTCTTTTTATGTTCTAGATAGAAGTTTTTGTCTGAGGGCCAATTGGCTAAAATTTTTTCCCACTCTGTGGGTAGTCTTTTCACTCTGTTGGTGATTTCTTTTGAGGTGCAGAAACTTTGTAGTAAGAGGAGATCTCAGCTGTTGATTCTATGAAGTACTTTCCACGTAGTTTAAGGCAGCATTTCTTTTACAGACAAACTTCACCAAACATTAAGAAAACAAACTCCCAAACTGGAACATCCCTACTGCTTCAGAGCTAGCCAAAGTCAATTCTTCAAAGTGTAATTGTTAGAATTATTGGATTGAATAGGAGCTGTTTTTGTTAACAATAAATTTCATTTTTAAGTCACAAGTTATTAATTTATGTTAGAGACAACAGAAGATATTCTATCATTTATGAAAACAGAGCTACTTTTAAAACATTTGCCTACCATCAGAATGGGAAGCCTCAGGGCTTATAAATTTGTACTCTTCATAGACAAGTATTGTGGCCTGGATTATATAGAAGGTAAAGTGCTTGTTTAACAGACTGGGGAAGAATGACTCTTGATGTTAATCCTGGCAACTGATCCTAAGAGTAGCAGATTTCTCCACCATTCATTCATCAGTTCAAGAAATATTTATTAAGCACTTCTGTATAAATGTACTACCTTAGTGTAATTTAACAGTAAGAACAGCTGCTGACACTCTGTATACTGGAAGAGATACTCAGGAGGAGAGCGCAAGTTAATCAAAAACTGTTCGTTGGGAACATTCAAGGTCTGCAAACAGTTTCAGGTTTCCTGTCTGCTGTGGGCCTTCCGCCTCTGTCCTGAGTACTCTTTCATGCTGCTGCTTTATCAGTGATTCAGGTATCCAAAGGTGGCCTCCACTGTTTATGGAAGTGGATTTCATAGTCTTGTGCTTGCTCTGAGAAAGATAGTGAGGCTATGCAAAGCAGGGCTCTACATTTATTTGGAAAGTTCAACTCGTGTACTGGGTTGGGTGTCGCAGAGTACAGCAATCATCGTCATAACTAACTCATTGGGTTTTGAGGCTAGACCATGGGCAATGTCATTGTACTTTCTGTGCAAAACAGTTCCATTCTGTGGATGATAATTGTTCTCCTTGACCAGGGAGAGGTACTAGAGGGAACAGTGGAATATTGTGTGGAAGTCATAGTCTTCTCTGAGAGATTCCTTGATGTACCAACTCCTTATTTTCCCACCATTTTAATGTTCCTTAGAGAAGAATGCATGGCAGGGTTAGGAGATCACTATCATTTGTAAAATGTATATTGCTCACCTTCATAACTTCTGAGGAAATAGAAAGAAGCAAAAATCAGTGAAGGAAGGTGGGGATTTAAAGTCAGCAAGCATGAAAAACATGCTTAGTATTTCCTGATGAAATACTAAAGGGTGGATGTAAGTTGCATTGAATATCTGCATTCCAGCTTCCATTTTAGTGATTTAAAAATACCAGAATGAGCTGGGCACCATAGTGCATTCTTACAATCCCAGCACTCTGGGAGATTAAGGTAGGAGAATACAAGTTCAAGCCCAGTCTGGAGAACTTACTGACTTAGGAAGATCCTATGTCAAAGTGAAAAAAAAAATACAAAAAAGACTGGGAATGTAGCTCAGTGGGAAGGCCTTGAGTTCAATTCCCAGTACTAGAAAGAACAAAAATCAAACCAAATAAGCAAAACTGGGTGGAATCTCAAATTAGATTATTTTGGTGGGATGTAAGTTGCCAAATGGTCTAGCATGGGAGCATAAACAGGGATCCCAGGTAAGGAATCGATATCACTTACTTGTTTCCCACTAAAAACTTATTTACACAGGCTTTCTTCTTCCTTTCTCCATTTCTCTTTGTATCTGGTATTTCTCGCTGGATTCTTCCTTCTTTCCCAGGTGTGTTTGATAACTGCTCCCACACTGTCAATGACAAGGGCTGGTCCCTGGGCATCCACTCAGGGAAGGACAAGGGAAGGCAAGATGCTCGCTTCTTTTTCTCCCTCCGCACCGACCGCATGAAGAAAGCCACCACTGTGATTGGCCACAGTCGCTACCAACCAGGCACGTGGACACATGTGGCAGCCACTTATGATGGACAGCGCATGGCCCTGTATGTGGATGGCACTCAGGTGGCTAGCAGTCCAGGCCAGTCGGGTCCCCTGAACAGTCCTTTCATGGCATCTTGCCGCTCCTTGCTCTTGGGTGGGGATAGCTCTGAGAACGGGCACTATTACCGTGGACACCTGGGCACACTGGCATTCTGGTCTACTGCCCTCTCACAAAGCCACCTGCAGCACAGTCCTCAGCATGCAAGCAGGGCAGAGGAGTTGGCCGCCTTGGTCCTGACAGCCAATTTTGATCCTTTGAAGGAACAGTGGACACCTTTCAGGGATGAGAAATATCCCCGGCTTGAGGTTCTCCAGGGCTCTGGGCCAAAGCCTGAGATTCTGTCACCTCTGCAGCCTCCGCCTTGTGGGCAGACAGTTTGTGACAATGTGGAGCTGATCTCTCAGTACAATGGGCACTGGCCCCTGCGGGGAGAGAAGGTGATTCGGTACCAGGTGGTGAATGTCTGTGACGACGAGGGCTTGCAGCCCATGGTGAGCGAGGCGCAAATCCGGCAGCAGCATGAGGCCCTGAATGAGGCCTTCAACCGCTACAACATCAGCTGGCAGTTAAGCGTCCACCAGGTCCACAACTCCACCCTGCGCCACCGGGTTGTGCTCGTGAACTGTGAGCCCAGCAAGGTGGGAAATGACCACTGTGACCCTGAGTGTGAGCACCCGCTCACAGGCTATGATGGGGGTGATTGCCGCCTGCAGGGTCGCTGCTACTCCTGGAACCGCAGGGATGGGATCTGTCATGCTGCGTGCAACAACATGCTGAATGATTTCGATGAGGGGGACTGCTGCGATCCCGAGGTGACTGATGTGCGCAAGACTTGCTTTGATCCAGACTCACCCAAGAGGTAAGAAATTGGGAATTATGATGTCTTACTTGTAGGGTACGTTTCTAACGTTGTTTTATCCTTTTTAGCTTCTGGAGGGGAAAAAAGTGTTCACACAGTCCCATAGTAAAATACTCTTTCAGATCTCAACAGACCTTATTAGGCTTTTATGAAGCCTTAGGTGTAGTGTTAGGTAGCTAGGAATGCAAGATCACCAAGAGAGAGACAGCAGAGAACAATTCACACTGTGTGGAGTAAACCACTATGTGCAGCGTGAAAGGCGCCTAAATTCTTCACCTGGTGCTCAGACTCTACTGTGGTCTGGTCCCTGACCAGCACTCCAGGTATTTTAGGCCCAGGAAAGCTGGACACCTTCACCAGAGAGGACCAAGAAATTTCGAGGATAAGCATGGTAAACAGTGGTAGAAAGACATCCACCCCAGGTACCTGTGACTGTCCTTCCTGTAGACAAAGGGTCTCAGCACAGGAATACAAATCCAAGAAAGGTCTACTACATGAGGTTTGTAAGTTACAAATGTCACTTCCTGAAACTCAAATGTCTTGCTAGTAAAAGGTGGGTGATTGCAGTAATACTTTACATTATCTAAATCCTAGGGTTATTTTATGAATCAAATGAAATAAGGTACAGGAAAACATTTTTTAACTCTAAAGTTTACAAGGCACAAAATAGCTCTAAATTAAAATTAGAAATATTCCCATTTGTCTCCAATCTCACTGTTACATCAACCCATGGCCCTGACTGAGAAAGTCATTGGGTTAGTCAGCTTTCCATTACTATAATGAAATGCATGAGATAATTATCTTGTAAAGAGAAAACTTTATTTTGGCTCACTATTCTGCATGACTAGTATTAAATGAGATGATTGCATTGCTTGGGTCTTGAATGAAGCATCATGGTAGGAGTATGTAGTGAAGCAGACTGCCAAAAAACTGGAAACTAAGAGGAAGGGACCAGGGTCCCATGATTTCACTGGAGGTCATGTCCCTGATGACCTTAGGACCTCCAGTCCCACATAAAGGTTCCAATGCTTCCCAATTGTACCACACTGGGGATCCAACCTTTAACATATGATCCTTTGGGAGACACTCATCTAAACCATAACAGCAGTCTTTCGAGGTACCCAGGCATCATTCCTACAGTGGCCCTTTATCCCTCTAAACACCTACTGGTCTGTCCTTATTGTAGTGTTTAACACTTATTCCCCTCACTGCCTCAGATATGCCATAGAATTCACACTGTTCTATTTGTAGACTCAGAAGTGTTGTGAACCTCTAACCATAGGCACTTTATTTTCCCTGTGTACAGTACTCATTCTGAGGAATTATAGGAAATACTTACACAGTTTTTTTTTCTTTTTTCTTTTTGGTGGTGCTGGAGATTGAAGCCAAGGCTGTATGCATGCTAGGCACATGCTCTTCCACTAAGCTACACCCCAGCCCCAAATAGATATGCTTCTGGAGTGTTAAAAATTTAAATCAGAATAATAAATTCTCATGGTTAAAAATACCAGATCATAACAAAATATGTAAGGAAGAACAATAGTCTTCTGCCTAATTCTACCCTATTTTTCTCCATTCTCTGTCCGAGCTACCTATAAGCAACTATATTTAATTCTTCTACCTAGCTTATCTTGCTTTTCCTCTAAATAGATGCTCAGATTATCAGCTTTAAGCCTGTAAAGTCAATCAAACAATTCAAGCATTAAAATTTTTTTTTCACTTCACTTACTATCATCTCGGCCTGTGTTCCTCTGAATCATCCAGTCGCTTACTTGGAGTTGAGTGGAGGTTTCTCTTCTTGTCTCTTGGTCTGTGCACTGGTGGGCTCATGGTAGGGTGCAGCTTGGCTTTTTGGTTCTCCTCCAAGCCCACGACTGCCTCTGGCTCATGGAAGGGTGTGGCTTAGCTTTGTGGTTCACCTCCCAGCCTGCATGACTATTTCTGACTCACAGAAGGATGTGGGTTGGCTTCTTGGTTCACTCGGCCCACAACTCCCAATATTGTTTAAATTCACAGACACAGAACACATGAATATGAGGGACACTGGTATGTATATTTATAACATTATGACTATGCAACATTACTTATTGCAGAACAAAGTATTATTCTATTGTTTTATTTCCTTTCTTGACTCTTTCTGTCCCCTACTCTGTCACCTGAGTATGTATTTCCTCTTGGCCTTCTTTCTTTCCTATCTTCTTTGCCTCCCTCCTTTTGTTCTTTTTTGATATCTTAATACATAGACTGTATCTTTAGGTTTCCCCTCTCCCACATGCCTCTGTTTTGGTTCATTCTAGTCTCCTTGTTCAACATTCATGAATTATATTTAGTTCTGTTACACAGTTGTCACCCTGAAATGTCATTGCTGTTTTTTGGATTAGAGTCACTGTGTCCTGAATGACATGAATATCTCTTAACTTATTATTATTTTACTGGAAAACACCCATAAGTAACTTTTCAAGAAAAGATGTTTTAGGCAATGTTTTTTTCTGAAATGACTTTTCAGTATGTTTTATTTTATCTTTGCACAAAATCAGTAATTTGACTTTGTCTAAAATTCTGAAGAAAACTATTAAAATCACCTCCAGCTTCTATTCTGATAATTATCTATCTATCTATCTATCTATCTATCTATCTATCTGTTATCTATCTATATATTCTTTTCAAAATCATTTAAAATATTATCCTAAGCTTATTACTTTAGGGATTTTATGGCAATTTTTCTTAGGACTGGCATTTTTAGTTTATTATTTTATTGTGGATCCTTTCAATTTGAGTATTCTTGGCCCTTATCTCTGAGAAATTTTCTTAAGTTATTGCTTTGATATTTCTTAATTCACTTTTCCTGCTCTCTTTTTCTCTCCCCAAGATACCTGGAAATGTATCTTCTGAATTTATCTCCCAATTTTTATCTACTTTTTTCCTGTATGTTCTATCATTTTTATTATTTTATTCTGTCATTTGAGATTTCCTTATAGTTTGAAATTATTTATTTAGTTATTGACATATTCAAAGATATTTTTATTGTTTAATTTTTCATTATTAATCTATTTTTATCATAATGATGTAATATATTTTGAGAATAAATGCAAGATTTTTAAAAATTTCCCATCCATCTTTCATGATGGTGAATTTCCTAAAATGTCTAGTGCTTATTTACAACAGGAACCACACTTTTTACTTTTTACTTACAAGGGTCTAAAACAGAATAATTATTTCTGAATTTTCTCTTCTGACAGAAGTCTGAAGGCAGAAACACAGTAGAAGGAAAAGGTTTTTCTGTCTCAACTCATATTTATTCCATGTGTAGAGTTTTTTTGTCATATCTTCTGCTTTATATTCTTTGTGCTCAAACTTTATAATTAAAATATCAATTTTTATAGCTTTAATTTGAAATAATGGTAGTTTATTTACAAATTAGATACAGCAAGCTACGCAGAAGGCCAAATAGAATAATATCAGTGATAAATGTTAATGAATTTGTGGAGGAATTTAAGAATTTGATCTATGTTTTCTGTATTTAAGTCCAGATTGAGGCAGACCATGGGTTGTGCTTTTCTGTTCTATGGCTTGAATTGTTTCAAAGCACTTTGGATTCATAGAGACATGAACCTGTGGGTGCCTATGAGGTCCTGTGACTTGGAGTTAGTGGTCATTGCTGAACTAAATTGCCCATCTACAGCATTCACATTATTACAATTAAATCACAGAGCTCAAGCTCACAGTTCCAATAGATTGTGTTTCTGAAGGGCTCCAATTCCAACAAATGCTTTGCCAGACACTTATGGAGCAAATAGAGTGCACTAGGCAACAAGTCCTTTCACATAGGAGTTCACTGTTCAGTAGTGGGTAGTGGCAAGTTGGAAAGAGACCAATAGATAGATTACTAAAATGGTAAATTACTGATCTGTGAATAATTCTGCTCAAATTTCAAAACTTACTATCTCCCCACCACTCCCAGAGAAAAACCAGAAATCTAGCCCAAAGGAGTTCCTCTCCAAAAGGCTCTGAGAGGAAGAGAGCCTGCAGAATCCAGAATCAAACATCTGTAATCCAGATGTGCCTATCAAATGGAGTGTATTTATCAGACTTCGGACTGGTCAGGGGAGATATGAATTATAGATACGTTATCCAGCCAGTTGAACAGAATTACCAAGATAGAAGAACTTGGCTTGTGGTTAGGGAAAGCTACATAAGCCAGATGTCTATTTCTACATACCAGCAGCCTTGAGAAAGAGTCCACAGAAGTTGAAGGAAGAAAGAGAATGGGTGCCCATATCAGAGAAATTGCAAATGTCATAGTCTATTCCCTATAGTACATTCTAGCAAGCCAAGCCAAGGGAATCTCTGCACCCTAAAGTGAACTCAACTTGCCTGACCTTTAAGTCCTTATCATCATCTGGTCATGGGTTCAGTTATTTTTTCTATTTAAAGTTATGCCCCAGAGATAAGATTCTTTGCTGCTGTACCTACTTTCCATCCTTTGCTTTTTCTCCTTTTCACAAGAGTTGAGCTAAGTATCCAAACAGATTTGGGATTGTGTGATTGCCTCTCTGTTTTGATTTCTGTATTTCAAATTTTGTAATGTTGTTGATAAGGGGCAAAATCACCCTATAAAAATAATTGGTTGAGCACAGTATAACAGAGTCATCATTTATCTAGCATCAGCTATGAAGCAGATAGGGGGATACTGTATGTCTGTTTTCTGAAGCTTGTGTTGGCCAGCATCTTTATGTATTGATGACTCCCTGTCTATTCTTTGCCCCATTCCCTCAGTTTTCTTGATGGAGTCTCAAGTGCAAAGGGCTGCTATACAAAGAATGCTGGTACACGACTCACTTCTCTCTAAAGAGGTCTGCAAGAACATGGGCTGGAAGGTGCCTTTCAGGACCAAGGCAGAGTGGGAGCAGGGTTGTGTCCTCCAAGGGGTGTATAATGGACCAGGAGGGTAGATGCATGCGGCATCACAGAGAACAGGTGGAGAACCTGGTACTACAGAGAGCTGGATATTGGGGATTAGCTGTGCTTTGCTCATCCACACTCTGTGGCTTTTGAGCCAAAGAAATGGTGGGGTGGGGCTGCTGCAGTGGCAGGTCTGTGCAGCATCAGCCGGGCTTCATTATAGGTTTCTTTTGAAGTAAAGATTCAAAGTTCCCTGAAGCCAAAAAAAACATGCATGGGGGAGGGGGGAAATAAGTGTAAGGAGTAGAAGAGGGCAGGGAGAGAAGAAAGGGAGGAGAAACTTTGAACAGGAACAGCGAGAAAAATCTCTCAGTCCATCCAGTTCAGCAGGCTCAGTGTGCAACCTCTAAGGGGACAAGTCTCACTTTCTCCTACGCATGTCATCTGGCAAGGAGTGCTAGGGAAGAAGCAAGGGAAGACGTCAAGATAAGCTGGCAGTTTCCCCAATAACAGAAAGGTCTGCTGTTTATTTTCCTGCAGACCAATTTCTCCACAGTCCCAAGAGACACTGTCATAAAAGTAAATGAAATCCACAGGTTTTTGTTTACCTGACTGAGTACACTTTCCTCTTCAGGTGAGTGTGGAGAGACTGTTTCTCACCTTTCTGTGACTGTTTCTTGGCCAAATATAGAGACTTGGTAGTGAGCCATGGGGTCTGTCCGGGTCTGCATGGGGAGCAAATAAGTGTAATGGGTAGAAGAGGGCAGGAAGAGAAGAAAGGGAGGAGAAACTTTGAACAGGAACAGCGAGAAAAATCTCTCAGCCCATTCAGTTCAGCTGGCTCAGTGTGCAACCTCTAAGGGGACAAGTCTCATTTCCTCTTAGAAATTTTTTAGGAAAGACCCTAGTTTCTAACTATGTTCCATTTTTCACTGAAGTTGGGCGCTGTCCAAGGATCTGGGTGTTAGTCCTTGTACCCTGACAAGCCATTGTCTGGCTCATTTGTTTTCAGTTGTGCCTCTTCCTAAAATTTAAACCTAAGAATATGAAACACACTTATAAATGTTTTTGTTCTTTTTCTCAAAGAAATTTGTTTTTAGATTACTTTAGCCAATGGAGAATTGACAGATCTGATTTCTAGGTCTTCACTTCACATAGGCCATCATTTCCTTGATGCTAGAGGTGTAGATTTGGCTGTGATTGGAGATTAGAGTTATTTGGTCTTCCAAAGTCTATTTGAGGATGTGTTTCATCGGAGTCCCAACTTCTATAGGAAGCTGCTAATTCTCTTCTACTTCAAGGTTTCTCTCGTATCTCTTCAGGAACTCTGTCTGATGGTTTTGGGCTTCTTTTCCCAACTCAATACTTGGGTAAACAACTCTGATCTATGCTTCAAGTCTCAGTTAAGATGCCACTTTGTTTGTCACAAAGTGTGAACTTACTTGTCTCATTTGTGTCACTTCTCATGTACCTGGTACAACTGCCCTGCTCTGGCACTACCATCTCTTACCCGGGTTATCGCAACAACTTCCTAACTCCTCTTCCACGGTTGCTCTTGCACTCCTGCCCCAGACTTACTTTTAACATAAGTATATCGCAGATCAAGTCATCCTCTGCCCCAGAGTCTCTCTCAGCACTCCAGCTCACTCAGAGTCAAAGCCAGTGAGCAGTGCTTCTTGGCTGTGGAGGGCCTACCTGACAGTGCAAGTCACTTCTGTGGTCTTGCCTCTTGTCGGGCTCAGCTGCCTTACTAGGTTCAAGTCACACTGACCCTGACTTGCCACATATACCCCTACTGCGCGACCTTCCCAGTGGCTTTCCAGACTACTGGAATCCTTTTCCTCCAGATTCCTGAATGATTAACTTTCTCACTTCCTTCTGGCCAATTTTAAAAGCCATCCTCTAGGTGAGGACTTCTTTGGTGACTCTTTCTAGAATTTTACATGCTCATTTGATTTTTTGTGACTTCTCTCCTGATTTGTTTTTCTTCTTAGAATCTATCACCAGCAAGCTATTTTGCTTGTTTTACTTAAAGTCAGTCTTCTCCACTGGAATGCAAATTCTGCTGAGGAAGGAGGTTTTGTGTATAACTATTATACCCCAACACCTAGAACAGAAAAAGGAACACATCAAAGTAGTCAATAAATAATTGTTGAATGAAAGTATGGTCTTTCTCTAATATAGAGGTTCATTGCTGGTAAACTTAATTTGGTCCACTGTATTTTTGTAAATGAAATTTTATTAGAACACAACCACACCACCCACTTCTTTGGGTACTGTTTATAGCCACTTTCAGGTGGTAGAATTGTATTGTTACAACAAAAACAGTATGTTCTGCAAAACCTAAAATATCTACTACCTGACCTTTTACAAAAATTTTTGCCAACCTCTTTCCTAGTACACGTTTAGCATGCTATATTATAATTACCCATTATTGCTTATTTCTTATACAAGCCTTTAACTATTTCATTCATAGGACCTGGAACATAGAAAGTGTTCACACACTATGGTAAAAATGAACTATCTATCATCTATGTATCTATCTATCTATCTATCATATATATCCCTCCTCCACTTAGGCCATAGGCCTTGGTATTCCCAGTCATTTCAGTCCCATAGAATTATGTCGACAATTGTATTCCCAGGATTCCATAATTCAGAATTCAAAAGCATTTGATTCATAGAAATAAGAAATGCACTTTATATTAATTATCTTATTCAATGCTTATACTAGCTCTAAGAATGAATATTTTAATTCTGTACATTTTTTATGTAAGAAAACTAAAATTTAGATGGTTAAATAGCTACAACTGTGCAGTGGCAGAACAGGGATTAAACTCCAACTTCGAAGTTTGTATTATATATTGTATATCAGCTATAAGTTTCAGATATCTAGCAAAATGTTTAGCAAATAGTGAGAGAAAAATACATATTTGCTGATTTTAATCATATGATGATTATTTCAGAGAATATAAATTTGAAGAGACGCAGAGACTGAAAGGGAAATAATGATAGGCTTAGTGATTAGGAGGACTATAAGAAGTGAGTTCCTAAAGATACAAATAGTGCTGTGTAGGAGAAAGAGTTATTAGGAAAGAGGTAAGCTATGAGCAATATGCATTTTGTCATGTGCAAAAATATTCAGGCCATTGTAAGAATAACAATTTGGAAGGATAAACTTTCTAGATGAGATTGAGAAAGAGACAAATTGGAAAAATTTTATCAGGATAATGGTCATTAGAGGTTTAGATAAGGAATTAGAACAGTATGAAATTGGGAGCCATAGGAGATACATCTCAGTTTTAATATATGTGTATCTGTTTAATATATGTATATTATATATAATATATAATGGTTAATACATGTGCATCGATTTAATATATGTCTCAGTTTTAATATATGTGCCTGTTTATAGCTACCATCTCTCTTGAATCTCACGTTTTTTTTCTTCAGTTTAGTTTTTGTTATGCTTGAAAAATAACTTTTGAAATCTTCTTTATTAAAAATTTGCTAGTTACATACATTCTTAGTCTTCATCAATACAAAATGTCTTTACTGTATCAAACTTCTGGAAATATATCTTTGTTAGGTATACAACTTTAGATTAGCTATTGTTTTCTACTATCAAGACATTATACTGCTTTCTGGTTCTATAAATACTGTTGAAAATCAGTTATCTAATTGTCACCAGTTCATATTTACTCTGTCTTTTCTCTTTGACTCTTTTTGATATCTTTTTGTCTTTGGCGTTCTGCTCTTTCCCTGCAATACGTTGGATGTGATTTTTCTTCATTATTTTATTTGAGATTTATTGCCATTACTGAATCAAGCTCTCATATCATTACCACTTCTGGGACATTATGAGTCATATGTTGTTATGACTTGTGTTTAGATGGCCCCCCAAAGCCTCATGTGATCATAGGTGGGGCGTTTTCAGAGATGGCTGGATCTCGAGGGTGTGACAGTGGGATTGATTCATGGTGTAATGCTGGGAAAAGGGCACTAAAATTCAGGATATGAGTGCTACCCACTCTAGTAGCCTGGATAAGATATAAGGGACAGAAAGAGCCGTGATTGTCCCTTGTTGCTTTTGCTACCTTCTGCCTACCATGAACAGTTTTTTCTCTGAAATCCCTGTGTCCCAGGCCACCCTACCTTGGGGTTAGCCAATAATAGGCTGAAACTTCTGCAAACTGTGTGCTAAATAAAACTTGCCCTCTTTAACTTTGGATGTTGGGTATTTTGTCTCAGCAATGAGAGAAAAGTAACTAAGACATTTGTGTTCAAATATATTGTCTTTCTGATTTTCCTAATATCCCTTAGATTTCTAATTATGTACCATTTATTCCCTCTCCTGTTCTCCACACTTCTTAATGACTATTTTTCAGTAACTTTGCCTCTCTGTGTTCAACTTTAGTAACTATTTTGGGGATTATTGCACAGTCTATTGTTCCTCCAGGTTTGGCTAACTTGCTCATACAACCTACCAATAAATTTTAAATTTTTATTAGACAGGCCATATTTAGTTCTTTTTATGTCTACCTAGCCATTTTCATTGATTCCTGTTGTTGATCCATACTTTGGATTTTTTTAAAAAAATTGATGTGATAGATACAAGAACTTACACATGTAATAAAGTTACATAAAACTACACACACACATGAGTATGCATAGAATTTGGGAAATCTGAATAAGGTTGATGGATTGTATCAGTGACATTATAGTAGTTGTGGTATTATTATAATATAGTTTTCTAATATGTCATCATTGAGGAAAACAGTAAAGTGTGTGCAGAATTACTTTGTAATATTTCTAATAAATTCTTGTGAATCTGTAATTTATCAAAAATGCAATTCAGTTAAAACATATGAAGCATATTTCTCTTGTAACTTACATCGGTTGGTCTGAATTATTTATTTACTATTTCTTCTGGCTGTTTCTAAATGTGTATTCTTTCTTATGTGTGGCTTAGACTTTTTAGTGCTCATGTAAGCCCTTGTTCCTTACAACTTTACTGTTCAATTCTTTCAGACTTGAATTGAAAATATTCTTTATTTCTGCCAATTGCTTAAGGTACTAGCAACAAGAAGTCACTTTAAAATATATTATTAGCATGAGATTTTATTTTTGAGAAAAGGATGTCAGTACTTGAATGCTGGTGATATGCACAACTTCTCAGGGGAGATTTTACCCATACGTAGGTGTCAAAGATAAGAAGTGTAAAGGCTTTTTCTTTTGTTGTCTTCAATAAGGTAGCATTCTTTGGGCAGGGGATATGGCTCAGCAGCACAGTACCTGCCTGGCAAGTGCAAGGTCATGAGTTCGATTCCCAGTACCAAAAAAAGAAAAGTATAATTTTTTATTGTTAATATTTTTGTGTCCTGTTGATCAATGGTAGTTGATTGGAAGTTCTGGCTTTATAGCGGGCTCTTACCTTAGATAAATTCTTTTTATTTTCTACCACGTTGTCACCAGGCCATCAAACTGAAGGACACTAGGAGAGGCTGATCTCTCAGGGAAGCCAGAGGCACCAAAGGGTGTTCTTTTTTCTCAATTACTGTGTTTGCTTTGTATATGGACTCTGAATATATCCTTTCATTTACATTTATCTTTGCAACACATTTAAAATTTATTGAGAGGAGTTAGTTATTTTCAGTGGAGATATGATCACAACTTATAAACTTTTTTAAAGAAGATGATTCTTATTGGTACATTTTAGGGTGTACATAATGATCACATTCATGATAGGGGATTTGTACCTGCACATGATATAACTTGATTCTTTTTCATTCCCCATTTCCCTACTCTCCCTTGAGTGCCTCTTCTCCTCCTTATTTACAACATTTTTGCTTCCATTTTTCCTTTTTTTTCTCATTTCTTTTACTTTCCCTTCCTTCCTTTTCCCTTCCCTTTCCCTTGTTTCCCTTCCTATTTGAACATTTTCTTTCTATTTCACAATATCTATTATACATTTTGGTCCTTATTTACACTTCCAGTTTCTCACACAAGAGAAATAATATAGTATTTATACATGTGTATCTGATTAATTTCACTTAAGATTGTGGTCTTAAGGTGCATCCATTCACCTAGGAATGTTGCAAGCTTATGCTTCTTTATGGCAGAGTAGTATTCCATTGTATAAAACAAAACACATCTTT